>KZ993857.1:0-30966 GCA_003614705.1 Blyttiomyces helicus | reverse complement strand
CGCAATTTTTTTAAAGTCCACATCCTCTCCCGCTTCTCGTGATAGAATCATACCTTAGCCCCGATTCGAGGGATTCCACTCAAGACAGTTTCTTCTTTTAGTATCACCTCTCCACCAACATTCTCTCCTTACCTTCTCCTGTCTCTCTCATCTCCTCTCCTTCCTTCTTATGCCTCCTTCGCCTTCTCCTTCACCCTCTCCTCCACCTTCAGGTATCAGTACCTTTACACATCACTTCTCCTCCATCTTTTTCTTATTGATCAATTTCAGTCAGTTTTCTTCTCTCTCTCCCCTGTCCTTATTGATAGACTCTCGGCAACAACCTTACCTCTTTCACAGCAAAATCTTCCGTTGACTTTATTCCTGCCTCAACTTGCTGCAAAAAGCAGTGCTTGAAAGATATACCACATTCCATCCTTCGGGACCTCTGAGCAACCGTTGTCGATAAAAAGGTCAACCAACTTAACTATTCTCAATTTGTTTGGAGAAAAATACGTAACCCCAACCCTGTTTATGTATAAACTCTTATTGGCAACAGCGATGGAACACCAACATCAACTGCACCCTCGCTATCAACCGTGGCATCTTGCGTATCTCTGACAAAGTCATCTGTTCGAAAACCTTTTCTATCCCACACTTTATGTCCAAGTCCTCTGTTTATCAACACTTACCTTGGCGCAACCTTGACACAAAAGCCTCCCAACGCCTTGTTATTCCGTGAGGACGGAGTGAAAAAACCATGCTTTTCCTTGTTTGGTCTGATTCGCTTATTCAGACCGAAGACGATATCCATCCTGAATCCGGCATCATCTACCTACCAGCTGGCTACAGGAAGGCTCTTCTATACAACAATTAACTTGATCATCACAATCACGTCAATACTGTTTCTTTCACTCAGTTATACCATGTCTGGGACACTCATTATCGGTAAGTCTGAGCGATGGAGAGTAGCTGTTCATGTTACTGAACACAAGGACACAACACACAAATCACACAAACATAATCATAAAGTGTCATCTATTTTTGTCCACAATATAAAATATGTACTTATACAAGATAGTTTTTTTTTGTACAAAAAAGTATGACACTGTCGCTCTTATCCCCTCACTCACCCTATGCTTTCCTTTTTACAAGGCGGGCTCAAATCAAGAAACTCTCTAACTTCTCCATGTGCAATCTCTGCGCAGAGATCAAATCATGCCTCGCCGATAAGACTTTACGCGACAAATGTAAAGCAGCTGTCTCAGAGGATCGTCAACAAAGTCGAACCCGGATTGATTAGGTTCATGATCATTCTTTTAATTTTTTGTTCTCGTTCACTTTCTCAACATTTTCCTTTCCTTTTCTCATCTCAGACAGTCTCGCAAGCAGTATTATGCTTCTTGCCAACGCGCTCAGCTACAGCACCTTGCATATGCTTCCTTGATCATCAACAGAATGGATCAGAGCAAGACAAACCTTCCTTTCGACTTTGAAAAACCAAAATCCCTTGAAGTTGTTCTACATCGTTGCTCTCACAACACAGACGTTATCGATAACGGCTCCAAGCATGCCTTCGCCTTCCTCGACCTCTCCCAATATCCCCACAATTGCAACCTCATGCTCTCAATTTTTTGTCACTCACTTCTCCATCTGGAGGTTTCGCCACAACAACTTCAAGTTCAACTCGATAATACGTTCAAGGAAAATAAGAACCAATACGTTTTTGTCTCACTCGCTTGTTTTGTACATCTTGGTGTTTTTCAATAGGTAAGTTCCTTCATTCCATCCAACTTCACTTGTCGTCTTCCTTCATACACATACTTACCGATTTGTTTACAAAAATAAGATTTCAATTGGTTTGCTCAATGTTGGTCACACTCACGAGAAGATCGACCAGAGGTTCTCAAACATCTCAAAAACCATCAAACGCACCAACATTGAGACTCCCGATATCCTCCTGGACACCATCAAAAAATCTTACGTAGCCTTCCTGTCTCCACATCCGTACTCTTCTCGTCATGTATGTCTCATCGATCACGTTGCAAACTTCCGCAAGTTAGCTGAAGATATCCGAGCTGACGAATTCATCAAGTTCATCACTTTCACTGCTTCTGCCTCGCCAAGGACGAACTTGGAATAGTTCAATTACAGTAAGTACCATTCCACAGTTTTCTCCCTTGCATTAATCATTTTATTTAGTTCTTTACTTCTCCTTCCTCCGTTTTCAGACACAAAAAATGTGTATCCGAAGATTATTACCGCACCGCCAACGCAACCTTTCTCAAACCTGGTCTTCCTTCCGTCATCACCACCTTTAACAACTCCAGACAGTTCAAACTCTTCCCCATCGACCCCAATCCGGAACTCATCAAAGGCTTCGCCGACAACAAGCTCCACGTGGCCATAAATGATATGTTCGATTCTGTCATGCATCCAGACATCAAACTTATATGGCAACAAAGAATCCTTCCCGGCGTCGCCAATTCAGATCACGTAAACCTCTCTACCATCGGAACAAACCCTGCAGTTCTAACAGCCTTCTACATGCCCTATACCAACTTAAACAATTTTTCCTACATAATTCCCCATCTCCCCCTACAACATCCATTCCACATCCCCTTCCCATCCCTTCTTCTGATCCTACCTTTGCACACCCTCTTCACCCGCGAAAAAACGTATTCTTGCCGCCTTGCATACTCCACACCAATGCATTGACAGAGACGTACGTCTCGGCCCCCGTTCCCGTCAAGCTGGCAAAAAGGTACTCGCCAACAAGATCAAACTAGATTGGTTTGTCGTCTGCTTCGCACAAGCCAGTTTGATCTTCTCCGAAGGCAACCCCTACCCGGACAACACTCTTTGGATCGCCCAAATCAAAGAAATGTGCTCCGACCTTGGCTATCTCGTTCACTGGTTTGCTCCTCATGATCTGCTCTCCACCGATCATCTTCGTTTTCGCAATTGGCAACCTCTCCTCATAGAATCGGATCCTTGGCTTCATATTACCGAAATCAAGGGGATTAATTTCTCCTTTCAAAAACTTAACAAAAACCACACACTCCCTTCTTGGGTTGTTGCTAAATGGCTAGACTGTGTCTCGGTTGAAAGACCTTGATATATATTTACATATTTGTACATATTTGATATTTTCTATGTTGTATGTATTATGTTATGTTCCTTTCACTATTCCATATCCACGATATTTTACTTTTTCTTTTTTCACATATGTTTTCGAACATTTGTGTTATTTTCTAACTTTTAATGTCATCGTTTTATTGATAAACTATTTCAGATTGTCCTTCCTGAACGACTATTTAAGCAAGTCAAAAATATCAAATTGTGATATTATATTACACAAATGGGTGCAAACATGGTTCCCCTAGTGATCAATAACCAAAGAAGGTGGAGCTTCCGAATCCAAGACACCTAGCATAAAAAGTAGTGTTATTGCTGAGGAAAAACTCGGGCCATGCAAAAGCCAACGTGTGCCTTTTCGAAATGTTGACAAAAGTGCAGAATTAAGGTTTCTTCTGAGCGAATGCATGGAAATTTCCAGTATGGACAATGAGTTAAGAGATCATACCAGTGATCAAAAAATATCGGCTTACGACTCTAGTGACGACTGGGCAACTTCAGACGATGGAAGCGAGGACGACATTGGACTAATTCTAAATTACAACAGTTCATCTACCGTTAATGAAAGTGACCATTCATCTTTTGCAGTTGCAGACAAAGATCATAAAGATGACGACAATGATGTTGAAGATGTTGAAGATGTTGAAGATGTTGATGATGTTGATGAAGAAGATGACGATCAAGATGAAGACTATATGGGAGATGTTCAAAATTCTAAAGATTTCTATGATGAAAAAGATCGCGACGATAATTCAACGGAAAAAAGTGTGTTTTCTTTTGATCACAATGTCCGAAAATTCAAAAAGATGAATTCGGACATTTACAAAGGTTTTGATTTGGCCATGATTTCCGAGGACTGGATGAATACAAATTTTCATGACGCCATGTTCTCTGCACATATTTCACGTTTGCTATAGTTCGGAAAAAACAAGGACATTCCAATTGAATGGATGCAGACATCCAAAAAAGGGTTCATACGCAAAAATTAAACGTAATGGAATACAACACTGACAAAAGGAAGGGTATATGTGATTTGTGTGATTTGCCAAGAAAAATTGACCAAGAAACTAGTCATCAACGATATCAAATATTGCACTGGACGTAATTGTTGCGCAAATTTGCAGAATGCGTAATTTTTCAATGATCAAAAGAACCGTCGTGGAATTTCACTTAACGAGAGATTCTCATTCTGGAACAAGTCTTCCGATTGATTGAATAAAACTATCCTCGCGAAACACAGTGGGTTCATCTTGCCATGATCCACAATAAATTCTGGAAAAGATGGGTCCAAAAGCTTGTGATATCCTGTATTGTCAGAATTGTTTTTCGACAGATTCTGAGTTGCCAAAGTGAGTTTACCCGCATAGGTCGAAAGAGTTTTGTCCTGTGCCATCAGGAAATCAACGTGATAAATCATTTCTTCAGCTAAGGATAGCAGTTTTCGGGCCCCCTTTTTGGTCACGTGATAACTGTGCGATCCTCCCAATTTTTTGGAATGTAACAATCATCATTGGTGTTCTTTTCCGGTCCCTGTTGTAACCGAGAACATTCATTAAAAATTTGCTTATGCTGTCGTTGTTTTCCATTTGGCACAAGAAATAAACCAAAAAGCAATATGTCTGTTGCTTCTTTCTGTTTCAAAATCTTCAACAGGAAAAACATCATCTTCGAAAATGGTAGCTCCTTACTCATCGCTGTCGTTTGCAATCAAAAACGAACATTTCCAATGTGATAGAAAAATCGCAATCATCATAGTAGTTGTGATCAATATATTGTACCACTTGTTCACACTTTCATGTAATTCTAGTTTGAGATTTCGACTATCAACCACGGCAACACCCTCAAATTTAACATTTCTCTCTGAAAATGTTTTGAAGCCTGTAGCAAGCCATCAACATCGGTATCGAGATTGATAACATAACATTTCATATTTGTTCAGTTTATTACAACCTTGGGGAATGAAAATGCTGTTTCTATTGGTCTGTTTTATAATCATGGAGCTATGGCCATCAATCGGTTACCGAGTTTTGCACACAGGTGCAACTTACTTCGAAGGAACATCGAAAATCATTTTCTCATATTGAACATTGCTTCCCGTTTAAAAATTGGGATTTTATTGCAACAAAGTTCCGCCAACTGTGAGCACCACTAGGATAAAAATATCAGCTGAATAGTGGTTTCGTAGCGCAATTTCGAGATCTTCTTGACACTGGTATATCATGAGCAATATAACTTACATGACTGATGTTTTTCGACTTGATTGCCACAAGGAAATAATTGGCAACAAACAAAGAATGGTGTGGCCACTTATCACAGAGTCACTGCATAAACTGACCCTGAGTTGGCTTTGCATTTGACGATTATTATTCGATTTGGGAACAGCGGTGAGGAACAGAGCACCGAGTCTAATCAAGTACAGATATCCAGCCAATGTGAAAAAACAGGATATCGTCGATTGGTGAGCAGTTGGAATCATCACTACAGCCGGTATACACGCAAGCACATCGTTTGAAATTTCGAGCCACGAACAGCTCATCATCGGTATCAACTTGAAAAAGGGATCTGGTAAAGATGTTTGATCTGGCCAATTATCCAGTATATATCGTTCACGTAGCCATCCAATTACGGCATTGCACACCACTACTATCAGCAAAAAGGTCGAACATTTTTTCATTTCTGAATCCATTTTGAATTGTCGTTTATGTTTATATGTTTATATGTTTGTTTGTTTCTTGTTATGAATTTGTATGAAATGTCATAAAATTTGTGTGAAATCAATTAATTTTTATTGCACGCAAGTAATAAACAATTATGAGCAAGTCGTCGCCGCCCCCACCGCCTTCACCACCTCCTCCGCCTGCTCCCCCTCCACCAATGAATCTGGATTTTGTCGAATCAGAAAAGGATTCAGTGTTTAAACGACCTCCAGCACCGCCAAGAAACGATGAGCTAGCTATCCTGCAAGATCAATTATCTTTCGGGACCTCAAAATATTCTTCAAAATCACCAAAAGCCCAATTGGATTCTGGCATTTCAATAGAGGAAATGGTAGGAAAATTGAAACAACTTAGACCAGTTGGTTCATCAAAGATCAGAAATGAAGAGAGCCCAACCAACTTTCTTGAAGGACTTCAAATGGGAAGGCCCAAACAAGAGTATGACGAAAAAGATCAGAAACCGGAAAAATTAGATGGACAAATTGAGCAACTGGACAAACTAGGCCAACAAATCAGCAAATGACACAACCACCATCAAACTTTCTTAAAGAGCTCAGAATCAGGAGGCCAATCTGTGACTCTCAAAAAGAACAGTCTCAAGGGCTATTCCGAAAGCACAAAAATCAAAGAAATGGCCTCCCTAAACAATCACAAAGTTTGCCTCGATTGAACGACACTGTCAAAGAAACTGTCTTCAAGACTCAAGGTGCAGGTCCAACGCTCGAGTGCATTTTATTGTCTGTTACAGCATCTGAAATCAAAAAGATTTATGGATACTCTGCAATTATCAAGACGGATTTTGACACAAAAATCGAAATCGTAGATGGGAAAAAGATGTCGCGTACAGTCAAAGTTCAAACTGCTGTCAGAATATTTTGAACAATCGATGAATGTAAACAATCAGCATCACTCGAACAACAGTACGCTTTCACAGAAGAACGAAGAACAAACCCACTCACCAAATTGTTCAATGCTATTTCTGGCAATGATGAAGAAATTATAAAATTGAATTCTGACATTAGTACGCAAACGAAATCCCGAGAGAGCATTTCCGAACATGACGATTTCAAAAGCTCCGAAATATACACGAGATCAATCGCAAGGTTGTTTTTGAAAAGAAAGCAGTTGGAGGAAAAAGAAAGCTGCAAATAGTGTTTCTCACGCCTAAGAAATATCGTTTATGATGGAAAAGATTTACGATCCTCTGAAAAGAGTGCATCCTCGAGACATAATTGATTTTTACGACCGCCTATTGGCGGTCAATCCAGATCCAAAAATATGGGCAAGTCAATTCGTTGCGCAAGAATATGTAAACTTCTTGAATGTTACTATTCCTGGATACGAAATTGGAGAGGTCTCTGGTTTATCGTCCGCTTTTGTTAAAAAAATACTCTAAGATTCCAAACTCTCACCATGCATAACTGATGAAATCATGCGAGAAATCATGAGTTCTTTGGGGGTCAGTAAATCTACTGTTGGACATAATAAAGAAGTTTCAATTGGTAATCCCAATCAAGGTAATGATGAATCAAAGGATTGACAAAAGGACAAGTTACTCTCCCATCTGACCATGATACACAAATGCCCAACATTTTGCAGGATTATCAACATCCTCGAGAATTTCATAAAATGCGACCTTTGTCTTTACCGTACTTGAATAATTTACGTGGAATCGATAACATGCACGACATCACAAAGTTAAATATACTGAATTCAGGATTAAAATTCGTCTGGATAGCGTGGAAATGGTACCTTTGTCATCCATTCCAAACGAACAATTGGATCAACTTTTGACTGTGATCGATGAGACGATGTTATTGTGTCAACTAATGTAGGCTTATAAGGGAAAATATTATTATTCACGTAAGCGCCAGCAAAATATTCAAAATATTCAAAATATTCAAAATATACATAATATCTATCAATAAATTCGCAGATTTGAAAATTTTATTTTTCACGTAAAAGCCAGCAAAATATTCAAAATATTCAAAATATGCATAACATCTATCGATAGATTCGCAGATTTGAATATTGTCATTCCGGTTTTGAAAGGTGTTTCATAAACGTCGTTTTGGAACTAAGCTAAACATACTGTTATCAATAAAATGTGACTTCGACATGCATTCATCACCGTGAAAACGTGACTTTAAACTTGAAGAAGACCAAATTGTGAACCACCCCGCATCCATCTTTCGAAAAACATTCAGCATAACGACAACGACACAACTGCAACTTGAATTCCTTATTCAAACTGCGTCATGGCATCCGCCAGGCTTCCTCTCAACGTCGATTTTACGATCCTGCATGAATGTGAACAATTCAACGGCAACTGCCGCAGTGCTCTTCGGTGCATTGCCGCCTTCAGAAACAAAGAAACTTATCATGAAGAACTTCAATCAGAGTACGTCAAATTAAAACCAAAGACATAATCACAGGTCAAAGACGTGATCAACTTGTGGGAGGGGATGTTGAGAAAACTCAGAAATATGCCGAACCCAATCCTCATCGGCACATTTCATGTCGATCCAAGAAACACACATTGTATATTGCAAGGATACCATCGTGTTTGCAACCTTGTCGGCAGAAGAAAAAAAGTCATGTGTTGGATACATACCAGCGTTCTTGGGATATTTAACACTACTGGAAAGACACCTCTCCAGATTCATCGGAAAAGAAATGTACAAAAAGAAACTTGGAAAATGGATCATTGATTGTTCTCGAATAACGTTCAAAGAAGCCTCATCTCAAGCGATGGTCAATGCGTGAAGAACCACCAGCCCCTTTCCAACTGGTTCCAAACTTCTCGACAGTTTCTCCGTCAATTTCGAAAGAACTTTTTTGAGACCTTTGGATAGTGCTGCATCATGTACCAAGTCGTCAGGAACATCTGTTGGACAATATGCATACGCCTCTTCTGCAAAGAATCAACAATGGGTCCACGGTCCAGTCAAAAGCACACTTTGTTTGCCTATATCCAATACTATGTGTCTGGACATCACCTCCGACAACAAGTTGCAAATGGCCACATGCAATGGAACATCTTCACAAGAATGGTTCAGTTCAGCATCACCATTTGTTCCTTCAAACCAACCCATAAAAAATGCAATTAGTAATAGCATGTGCATGCAGGTGCCGAATTTTGCCAAAAAATTTACTTATCCATTCAATGTCACAACATGCAACAATAACAGTAATCAGCAATTTTCACTGACCAACGGTTAAATTGTGAACACCAACAGTGGATTTTGCTTGGACATCTCTGGTGCGTCAGCCGCTATGGGTGCACAGGTTGGACAAGATACGTGTAGCTCTTCCAAAAAGAATGAAAAATGGGTACATGATGATTTCAAATACACACTAATTTCCCCAAATTCACCAAATTTGTGTCTCGGCATCGGCGCTAACAACACCATGGAAATGACCACAAATGCAAAAACGAACTGACTCAAGAATGGTTTCCCTGAATTCACAAATTGAATTTTTTGGCAATTTTTGAATCATGTTTGGAACCCTGGTAGTATTTTGTAGACAATCTTTGACATGTTTGACCTTTGAGTTTTTCCATCTTCATGGAAAGACAACCTGGCAGTTTCTGTTACATCACTGAATTTCGTACGGAATGTAAATGATGCAAAATGTTCTTACTTTTTTGTGATCAAACGCGTTTGTCAAATAACAGCAAACACAATCCAACAGGTTATCGATAAACATTTTTTTGCAAGGGGTTTTAAACATTGATGAAAACAAAAACCAATTCTTATAAATAAACAGATTTCCTTTTCAGAAGGAAAAATTCAACATTGAATTCGTTATCCGTCTTGGATATGGACATCCAGTTATTAGTTTATTTGTGGATTTTTACTCTTTGATTTTATGAAAATGACTTCAGTCATCATTTCAAGCGAGAAAATGTTGTCATTCTGCCCAAAACACCCCACATTTTCAATTGAAAATGCATTTTTAAAATATTATCGATACATTTGAAAATATGTATAAAGATTTCAATGATCATGTAGCGTTGTCGGAAACGGAATCTTCGTTTGCTCAATTCTTCGAAAACTTGAAAATTGAAAGCAAGACATTGGTCGATTCAGTTAAGAATCGGTTCTGGAACAGTTGCACGATAGCCGAGATGATCTCCTTTCTCTTTTAAGAGTGTATTCGGAAATGAAAGATGGTCACATGGAAAAAACACTTCGAGACCTCCCTTGAATTCAGCCTTGTTGGAGCGAACGCAAATCAAAAAAAAACTTTTGAACAATCAGATCAACGTGGAAAATATCATTAAAAAAACAGTGAATACATTTCTGAAATACTGAAAGCATAAGAAATATAACAAATCACGTGATCCTGTCGAGATTGAACGACTTACATGAAAAAAAAGTTCGTTTCACAGAGTCTGTTGAATCTGTTAGAGGATCCATTTCCTGTTTGCTAGGAATGGTTGTCACCTTGAATTTGATATCATGTAATATAGACAGCTATGAATGTAGAATGAAAAACCAGGTATCCCGGGGAAGAAAAACTGAAACAC
Source organism: Blyttiomyces helicus (assembly GCA_003614705.1). Classification (NCBI taxonomy): domain Eukaryota; kingdom Fungi; phylum Chytridiomycota; class Chytridiomycetes; genus Blyttiomyces; species Blyttiomyces helicus. The sequence goes on along the minus strand of KZ993857.1, from coordinate 20,598 downwards.
ACCTTGTCAAAGAAACTCGAAGATGCTTTCCCATCTTTCGAAATCATACACGTCCCTTCCAAAGAACAAAAAGGAAGACTGGATATTAACGTTGTTTGAGACGGCTACCCCACAATAATGATCGATTCAAAAGATTATTCTGGAAATGTACCAAAAACAGATGTTAAAAAATTTGAAAGAGATATTCTCTCCGATCTGATCCGATCTGACCTCCGCCCCTCTGATCCGATCCAATCCGACCCCTTTTTGGGATATCTTGATATCTCCATTTTCAGGAATTCATAGGAAACCCCATTTTGCAAATCAGTAGAATCGAACAGAGATTTGTGGAAAATGTGGAAAGACTCAAGACAGTCAAAACTCGTATTTCGTTGGCAATGCAAACTTGCGATTCAATCATGTTTTCTCAAATCCGTTAATTGCTTGGTCTCATGTCAAAAAATGCTTCAAAATCCGAATCCGGCACAACATCACTTAAACGAAAGTCATCTATTTCACAATCATCATCTATTTTCGTTTATTGAGTCACCACTTTCGAAACATGAATCATATCTCCAAGTGAACTCTCAAATTTTAACTTTCCCTATGGAAGCCTGCTCAATTTGTCACGAAAACTTAGTTCAGGGAAAACCGCTAGTTTCACACAGAAATCACTGCAAAAATGCGCTAAAGCTAGTAATGACACAAGTGTTACAATTCCAACGCGAAACGATCATTATGAAAATGGGAAACAGATTTAGGAAACAGGGAACCATCTGTTGCTCGCGTTGCTGTTGTCCTATCTGATCATTTGGTTTCCCATCATATTGTAGTCTCCATTGTTTGGAATGAGATATTTCATATTTGCATTTCCATTGTCATTGGTGGTTGATGATGAAGGTCCAGTAAATACAATTTCTTGGATGTAATCAACTTGTTGATTTGCATTCGTCGGGTCGCAATCGGAACTTGAGATGGCTGTGCGCATGGAATTCGTCGTGAGGCATTGTCCATTGAAGGAAATACGCCGCCCAGTTCGATCGATTGTCCACATAGTCACGTCTGTGCTGTTGCATGGAGTAACGACGAGACCTTTGGCGGGATCCTGTGCAAGGCATACATTCGGTTTGCCATAATAACCAAGTTTGGTAGGACCTTTTATCGATTGCTTCGGGGCGTAATTATTCAGTTCGTCCATAATGTCGCATTTTTTCGCATATGTCGCCTGTTCAGAAGGAACAACGTAATTCGACAAATCAGATGTTTTCGCGTACGCGTTGAGCTCTGCCGGAACTACGTAATTAGACAAAGAAGATACTTTAGCATAACTTGTTAGTTCTGCTGGAACAACAGAATTGGACAAAGCCGACGTCTTTGCATATCCCGATAATTCGGCAGGAACCACATAACCCTTCAACATAGATTTTGTCGCATACGGTGTCAAACTTTCAGGAGTAACTGTTGGTGACTTCAATGAATTAAGTTTCAAGTAAATCATTAAAAAAAATATGGTCAAAATCAAGACATCACCCTAAGCAATATAATCGATCATGTTGAAAGATTTTGCTCTTGCATATTAATTCTGACAAAATTAAATAACACGTAAAATTTTTGACGCTCGACCATCTAATTGACATTGTTTACATGATTGATGTGTCAGTGCTGTTCATAAAATTCCCAAACCTTTTCGTCCACCAATATTGATTCCTCTGAAAAGTTCCTAATGATCAAGCCTTTCATCGACGAACATCTAGAAAGCATCACGTAAACTTGGCCATAACAAAATGCACCTTGCAAGTGGGCTTCGTTATGATCTAAAGTAAGTCCTTGAGATTTGTGACATGATCAAGAGTAAGCAATCGCCAACGAAACTAGTGTCCTGGATGCAACGACCTGTGAAGTACCACAAGGTAATTTTTCACTGATCGTCCAAGTTTCTTGTTTTACTGTTATTATCTGTACATCGTTAAATCTCACAACCGGAAGACCCAACATGTCATATTCTTCAAGGATTCCTATTGAACCTTTGCACAGTTCTTCTTGAGGGTAATTCCACAATAACTTCACTGTAACCCCTATTTGAAGCGTATCTCTTTTTCGGCTCTGCAACCTTGCAGGTATTTCTTGCCATCAAAATCGATCAAAGAGTATTTCCTCTCTTCCGCTTTGAGCTTGGCCATCTCTGTTTCGTTCGCGTGATTTTTGTCAATGTTTTTGCAAAACAGTTTAACGTAACTTTTCCCCTTCTCCTTGTTGTTGCATGAACGAACTTTGATCAGATTTCTCAGTTCGTCTGTCATTTTTCTCATTCTTAGGTCATTCAATGCCCTGATAAACTCACTTCGTTCTGTCTCATCACCTTTTTCAGAATGTGAATTGTGACATCCATGTTTGAAAATATCAGATTTAAAAACATAATCCGGATCGTTTTCTTTGTCTGTTTTCTCCTTGATTGGACTTAGTTGCAAAAAGTCACCTAGCATGATCATCTGTAAATCACCGAAAGGTACATACTTTTCTCTTTGAACACGTGCAATTTTGTCAAACAGCAATAACAATTGCGGATGAACTATTGATGTCTCATCTATAATCACCACATTCAAGGATTTCAATGTTTTTATTTTTTTCCGTGGCAGTTTGATGTAATCTTGGGTGGTTTTTATGTCTGGTCGTAAACCCGAAATTCGATGAAATGTCATGCCTGTTACGTTCAAAGCTGCCGCACCAGTTGGTGCAAGAACACTGTCGTTTTAGCATCTTTTTGCTAGTTCTTTGCAAATATATCGAATCAGTAAACTCTTTCCAGTTCCTGCTCAACCCGTGATGAGTACATGCTCTCCCGACAATATGTGTGTCAAAACTTTTCTTCGTTCCTCGTTCAGATTTTCATGTTCCATTTTGATTGAAAGTGGTGCTTCGTACCTTCAACATGTCATAGTTTTTTGAGCATCACAACTTTTATAAATCATATTTGCCATTTATCGATAAAATAGTTCTTCATCTTTGTCATTATCATCATCATTACTTACACATCTCTATCGTAAAATCCCCTTGATTGACTGAAAGGTGAAATTTTCTGGGGATCTTTCTTATTCCAAGTTATCGCTTGATTGAAGAGGGCCGAATCTGTATCGATCTGAAAACTGTAAGGTTTGTCAGAGAACTTCTGCATTTTCTTGTTATCACCCAGAATGGCATCTGCAGTGACCGTGTAATAGTGAAGGTTTTTTAGATCATAAATAGAAGGGTTTTTGACCTCGAATGTCCATCCTTTTAATACATGATTATGAAAAAGTTTTTTGCGATTTAACCAATTGACAAACCCGCCCTGTTAAAATCTTAGCGTTCGAGATATTCCACTTCAAATTTACTTCTGTTTCTGTTTCTGAATACCATGCCGATCAAAAAGTTGCTCGGTTTCTCGATCTGATGTGATTTCTCGGAAAAGGCATTTATCGCCACATGATCACTTGGTGACGAGTATCATTCAACTGAATATAGTTTATTTTTGTCGTGATTTTTGGGTAAGATGTTTGCAATTTTAGTATTTTCGAATTCTTTCTTGATATGGTAAGGGTTCGTAATGTTTTGACTCTCTGAAAGTTTAATTATTTGGTCAGATTGAATTGCCTTTGTGTCACCAATAACGTTATTGTTTGTAGTATATTCGAGGATCACCATCTTTGGTAAAGATGACCTGTTGAAAACGCCATCCAGTTTCCCAATGTTGTTTTTATCCTGGTCCATTCTTGAATCAATAGATGAATCGCCAGGGTAGCCACTTTATTTAGTAATTTCCAGTATCACTGACTTTGGCAACGCTGAGATATTGGATATCTTTAAATCATTTATCTCGGATTTTGACCGTTGAATTGAAATAAATGCCACAGGTTCTCGAACAAAATCTTCGTCCAATTTTTTTATGACTACTTTTTCCACTTTCAAACTTGGCACATCTTTATCACCCTGTGATGAATTTGCTGCATCCCGTAGACCAATGCCGTCTTTCTCATGTCTCTCATCTTTACGGCTCTCATCTTTGTCATGCTTTTCTTTTTTGTTGCTCTCATGTTCAGGCATTGCATTAATTAGTTCTTCTGATCTGCTATTTTCAAGCTGATCGTTTGCAGATGTCAGTGCTGGAATTTTCGCCAACACATCGATTATCTCTATTGGTAGTTCATTTTTCAGTGCAGTCAACATACGTGTACTGGGCTCAGATATCAACTATCGAAAAAGGGGGAGTTCACTCTTGTTTTCCGCAGTAAAATTTTCGTCGCGGAGATATCCCACACATTCCGTCACTTCGGGAATCAGTTCCTGGGGGATGGGTGTGGCCGAAACCTCTTGTGTTCTTTCATTCACAATCAAAATGGACATGCGCTGGTCACCGCTCGAATCAGGCAGTGATGCAATATATTTCCCTCCCAACCCGTTCACAGCAAACAGCATCACACCTGTAGCGGCCAGTGCAGCAACAACTGGAAAGACCAACGGCGACAAACCAGACAATGTCGCAAACGCCGTACTGGCTAATGGAGCCGTGGCAGGAGTTGCAACTAATCCGGAAATCATGGAAGTTGTCGCGATGAAACCTGTCGACGCAGTTGGGGCTGGAACTTATCGCGGTTAGTGATGATTGCCCTGACGTTATAGGAACAACCAGAACAGGGTCCGCCATGGCCGAATCACTGTTGTCGGTTCCCATCCATTCGATAGCGGTACGCAACATGATGTCGCCCAAAGGGATCAATGCTAAATGCCCCAATTATAAATTATCAACAAAACGTCCTCATATGTTTCTAGCTCGGTCAGCTGTCAGCATCAAATTTGAACTTTCGCTTTCGACCATCTCTGATCCTATTATCTGAACCGCTGTTGTTAAGGTTTCTTAATCTTCCTTGTTTATCGATTCAACAGGAATCTTGTTCAATTCTTCGATTATCCTTTCCCTCGCCGTGGCCAGAATCGCTAGTTGGGTTCTCTCTGGCAAGGGCTCCTCCTCAAGTTCTTCATCTATTTTATGAAAAAGACCTCTTTTACTTTCCATGATTCTTCGCCAAGGTTTATCCACATTGAAAGAAACTTTTGAACTTTTTTTTGCTACTCTTTTGTCGATTTCGACTATCACCTCTGGCGAAACACATCTATTCAATTTTGAGTTTCTGAGAACGTTTTCCAACATGATCTCGTTCAGCGGATTTTGAAGAAAAAGCGACTCCAACACTTGTTTATTTATATCTGCTGTGATGCATGGTTTCAAATCTGATTTTTCCAATATTTCTTTAACTTGCTATTCTCTTAAATTCGGATAGTCATAACTTTCTCCACCAGGAACTGCGACTTGAAAGAAAATTGAAAAATGTTCCAATGTCATGTCCGAAGTCCATTTATTTACATCATCTTCGAAATCTTTCATGTGCTCATGAAATCTCATTGTGTCCATATTAGAAACGGACACAATGTTTTGCTCAAATAAGTCAAAACCGACATTGCTTTCTTTCACTTATAAAGGTGGTTTTTTTATTTTAAGTTCTGGTCTTCACGCTCGATTTTCAAGCGTACTCATATTTTACTTTGGTTCTGACATGCAATTTTCAAGCTCGTTCAAAAGGTATCCGATAATTCTCTCCCAATGAATAAGAAGAAGTAACACTTATAAACCGAGAAGAGAAACAGATCTGTCGTCTGTGGTCGGTTGAATATATCCATTCCTTTATATTCGGTTGAAATAATGAGTAATGAAAATTTACACTCTCCGGCAACATGAAAATAATTGGCAAACTTTTCCTTTCGAAATATTGATATCTGGATTTAGCCATGTTGGTGGCAAAAAGTCTCCAAGTGCTCGTTTTTATCCAAAGAAGAAGAGGGAGAAAAAGAGTCATACAGTCTCCACGCCCTTTGCCAATCAATCAACGTGCCGAATCAATCCTCAAATCCCATATCAATAAAAAAAACACCAACTGTTTGACTGTAAAATTGCATCGGTTGCTACAGGAGTGGTTTTTCCAACAAGGATTGGACTTTGTTGGTCATTGACAAATTAATAGTTGATTGCCAAGATGTTGATAACAAAGACATTGTCAATCTATTCTTCGAGTCATTCAAGAACAATTTTACTATCATCAAAGTAAACAATATCGAAATATTTAGTGAATACCAAGATTTGAGATCTTTCGCATGGTGGTTGTCGCGGAATATCAACAGAAAGTTTATAATGGAAAAGAATATTCATTTTAGGATCACAAATACGAACAGCAAAACAGAAGTCGAAACTGTGTCTCTCAAGAGAGTAATCTCCGATTGCAATATTTCAAGATTTGCAGGGCAGTTCTTTAACATCAATAAACTCAACACTACAGACTATGATATTCAACAAAGAACTCATGAGTTCATGAACCGCAATCGAAACCGGACACTGCTAGAGAAAGACACCGATGTTATCGATAAAGAAACAGGAAATGTCGTTTTGGAATTTAGCAAAAACAGAATACCTGTGCATCTTCAAAATATGGCCTATAGGGGACTTGTGGCCTCAGCAAAATTTACAAGAAACGCCACTGAAAGGGTCAAACCCGTTCGTCCAAACCTTATTGTTGGAAAAGTCCACAAATTTCGTCTGTATCCCAAACTTCCTTCAGGAGAAACATAAAAAGCAACCTTTGGCGATCCTGCCAGAAGCGCGATCGTTCGATTGGCCGATTTGGCAAAACGCAATGCCAAAATTACCCCATGTCGGCTAACCGCTTACAGCGCAAAACATATGAAGCAATATAAATCCACCTTTCCATCTTTTGAGCAAATCGTTAGATTGGCTGGATAAGATATAGGCGGTGGCGGCAATGTAATAGGATTTCCCCCGTTAAGATCTGCACAAGATGCTAATATCATAGATTGACTGGCACCAGCTGCGAAGAATGTTCCTGCCGCTATATTAGTAGCAACTGAAGCTCCCGCTGCTGCTGCTGATGCAGAACTTGCAACATATCCTACTGCATATGCGCAAGTCGGTGCGAAGAATGCAAAGACTCCACAAAGAACAGCCGCTGCAATAGCTACGACTATTACAACTGCTATCGCACCTACGGCCACACTACAAGCACTTGCTGAAGGCGAACTCCTAACTACCAATCCTGTCTCTGTGGAGCTCTTACCTTTGGTGAAGAATCTCTTGAATTTATCATCAACTTTTGAATATTTTATGTCGTTAATATGTAGCCTCTTAGGGATGCTTTTCGTTCTATCTTTTGTTCCTAATGTTATGTAAGAGTATTCTGAAGTTGATCTCGCCGATAGTCCTATTGATGAACCCTGATCTATATCCGTAGCTTCTAGGTTATATAGATTTTGAATATCAGAAACTTGAACAGATGTAGCGTTATCAAAGACTAATATTGATATCATTGAAGGATATAACTCTGTTATATATATAGACCAAGTTCCTGTGATACTGACAGTAGAGTTACCGAAAGCTATCATTTGATAGATACCGTTTGATGAATTACTTAACGTTATCAATGTGCTAGAGTCACAGTTATACGTAGATGGAGGAATAACAACTATAGCCAAGTTTGGTCCTAGTCCAGATGAGGAGATCCATGGTACATTCAGCGTTATGACTGGCTGCATATAGCTAGAAGGTACCGCAACTTGCACCATAAACATTGGCGTGCTTGATGCTATTGAAGGAAACGGTATTCCAGCCACTTTCATACATCCCTCCACGGTACTATAAGTACTAGAGAGATGTGAAGTTTCGATAGGGTTGTATTCCACGCACTCGGGACTGTTACTTCCGTAAGGGAAACAATTCATGGCTATACCTGTAGAGACGTTTGCTTGTTCTGCTCTACACACGATACATGATTGTTCTCCTGGTGATAGTTCGGGTAAAATATTCTGGGAAGGATCAGGCGCTAAATTCCCCAGAGAGGAGCTCCATATCATCCTCTCATCTCCTGTAGACCAATTCTCGGTTATAGTAAAATCTCCCGTGCTTTGTACCCCTGCAGTATATGAGACAACATCAGAACAAGGTAAGGAAAGATCTAGGCTACAGGTACATGGCCTAGATCATGAAAGAAACTGTACAAAGAGCTCTCTCCTGAAAGATTGCAGAAGCAAATGGACCTCGCCCAGAAAACAAACGCTCGAACAGGTAATACATCCTTCTCGTCGGTTACTGTCTGTTACGATTGAAGATCAGCACTTCACAAAGATATTGGTGATTATAAAGAAGGCTTCGGAGGTATTACGGTATGTCGACCTGGAAAAGAAGGTGGTGAACTCATGTTCGTGGGGTACAAGTTAGTTGTTTTTCACAGCCGCGCTTGGCATTGCACCGTTCCTTTGACCAAACGAAAAGACCCTCTCTCATTTGTGTGTTATCTATTTGATCGCATTGACCAAGCAGGTTCTTCGAATGTCTAAAAATTCAAAATGTATCCTATTTATTGATAGATTGTTTCCGTCAAATACTCTTTTTGCAAATTCAACAAAAAAACATTTTCCATGAAACACACTGTGCAACTACATTCGATTGAAAAATGATCACAACTACATTCGATTGAGAAATGATCACAATTTTGTTCAACGAATATGATCATACTACTGTTCATCGAATACGATCATGATTATGTTCATCAAATATTTTCGAAAAGGTGAATGTTTGGAATGTTGAATGTCGAGGAAATTAAATGTTGGGAAAAAAATGAAAGTTCGGAATGTTGAATGTCGAAGAAACTGAATATTGGGAAAAAATGGAAAGTTTGAAATGTTGAATGTCGAAGAAATTAAATATCGGGAAAAAACTGGAAAAGTTCGTCATGTTGAATGTCGAAGAAATTGAAATTTAAATTCGACTCGCCTTGTTTTTGGGTTGCTTCTCTTCTATGACAAAAGGCGAAGCTTTTCTTTGCATCAAAATATTTCCTATCTGAACCCGAAGGAAAAATCAAACCCTGCATGAACCGTTGGTCAAGCCAGCTAGAAATCTGTTCGCCAACATGGAAAACATCCCAGATTCAATTATCATACTTCAATTTTGAAAGTTGAAGTTTGTGAAATTTGAAGTTTGTGAAAGTTGAAGATTTTCAATATCAACATTAAGGAAGTAAGCCTAAACTCAAAATTCATTTATCGATGAATGGGAACCATCATGGGAAATGAAGAAACATTTCCAAATAACCTTTCGACACCAGTGTCCAAAACCGCCATCCAAAAACTTTCATTTATCGATAAACTACTCAACATTGAAGAAAACAACGCCAGATTTCAAATGCAAATTTAAGTTCATATTTGACCGGTTTGTTAGAAAGAAAAAATAACATAACAATGACAATTTCTACAATTTTGCTACAGTGCATGATTCAACCAAAAAGCCAAATTCAAACCCACACTTGATTTTCAGGAGAAAAAAAGATTTCGCCCTTGCATTTGGGAGAGAATGATGTGATGAACCTTCAGAAAGAAATAATAAATCATGTTCAAAATCACAAGGATATTGTCACAGAAACACACTTGGACAATTATGTAGCCGAAAAAGTTCAGTCAAGGTTCAAATTCTTCTTTGATCTTGATTGGGACATTGCTGATGTCAACCTTCTTCGTGAAAACGAGCTCAAATAGGACATGATTCTAATTCTTTGTAATTTTGCCAATATTACTCAGAATTACGTTGGAAATCCACTACAATATTTTGTAGCAGTTCGTCTCCTTTACAAAATACATATCCACTATCCAGATATCGTTGTTGATTTAGCATCTTCAAGAAATTTGGCAGATCATGTACTGGATTGTATCAAATCTCATGAGAAATTGGGTCATTATTTCATTAAAGGAGGTAATCCAATCGATCATACAGTATACAAGACTGGCTTGCACATGTTGTTTATCCATAAAGGAAGTATGATGAATATAGATTCTATGCAGCAACAAAATAAAGTGTCCATGCACCAGCAAGCCTTTGGGGAAAACTCTTATCATCAAGTTTATCAACTTCCGTATCGGTATTCTCTCCTACCTCTAACCGCCTACCATACCTCGGTAAATATCACACAACCTCTCTACACACTGCGACACACTGCAACACACTGCACTTCCAGCCACAACTGCACCACTCACATTCATAACACATTTACGGGATATTTTACTCATGACTTACCATGGCCCCCTCCAATAATATACGGTAACTCGGTAATTTGACACGCCACACTGCGCCACATGCATCACAACGGAACATCTATTACAAAAATGTCAGTAACATTACCTAACTCACTTACCGTGGTAACGTATACATGCCTTACCGGGGTAACGGCCCCAGGCCTTAGATCTTTCTTTTGAGATTCGCAAAAAATCAATATTCGTGAATTAGTTTGAATAACATTCTTTCGGTATCTTCTTTGGAAACAATTTCGGAAATTGTAGAAGAGGATGAAGTTGTTGAAGATGATGACAGTGTGGGTGAATATGAAAAGGATGATGATGAAGGAATGGAGTAATGGGCGGTGTCATCTATGAGGGAGATTATATCTTGAATGTTTTCAGGAAGATGGTCAAATTTGTCACAACTTTTCCTCTTTTTGTTTCCGCAAAGTCTGCTACATTTTCCAGTATCGTCCATTTAAGATGCTCCAACTTTGGAACTAACGATTCAAAAGAACCAGGATCAACAAGTGCATAGGCTTCAATATACTTTCGGCCGGGAAAGATCTTTTCATGATCTTCAAGCAAAGATTCCATCTTTTTGGCTGTTCTACTTCCCATCATTCCTTTGTGACACCACGACATTCTCAGACCGGTGGCGTAGACTGATTTATCGATAGCAATGTCGTTGTGAATATGTGGAAATTCTGAAACCAACACTTGATTGGCAATGTTTCTCAAATGCATTGCGTTTTTGTTGCCGACGACGATATCTGGAAAGTATATCTGAAGTTTATAAATATTCCGGATTGCAAAATGATAAAGTTTTGTTTTTGAATTTACAAGGATGGGATGGTTTATACAGGAAACAGTTTACTTGATCGATTGCCAAACATCTGTTTCATTGTCGAATGTTTGCGCTTCAAAGTTTATGTCAAGAAAAAATTAAAGCGGGAATTTTTGACAATCTTTTCACTGATTATATTCCATTTCAAAATTCTCTTAAAGATCTTGTCTAGTCGCTTGGAATAGATGTTCATGAAGAGTTGAAATACTTTCTTTTGTGAGATACAACGTCATCGGATAAAGACTGTTATACCACTAAGTATAATTGTGAATAAAATTGTTTTTTTTATGAGTTATCTTTGAATCGCTCAAAAGTTTCTCTATTTCGGTGTGGCGCATGTTTGATATAGATATTGTAAATTCAGATAATTGAAATATCTATCTATATGTTGACTCGTAATTTATATTCCTTTTATATACGTTTGCATTTTATCTTGAACCATAACTGTTGTGATGAAAACGTGCTATTGCTTGTATCAAAACATATAAGTTCTCGATTGATTCAGTCAGAATGACTTTCAGATTTAGAAAATGTTCTATCGATAAAGTATTATAAGTTACAACATGACAAAGAAATTGTCGATCAATTCAGTCAGAATCCCTCTCACATTTGGAAAATGTTTTATCAATAAAGTATTATACTTTACAATGAGACAAATAAATTGTCGATCAATTCAGTCAGAATCCCTCTCACGTTTGGAAAATGTTTTATCGATAAAGTATTACCATTTACAACGAGACAAAGAAGTTGTCGATCAATTCAGTCAGAATCCTTTCACTTTTAGCAAATATTCATCAATAAAGTATTAAAGTTTACAACTATACAAAGAAAATTCATAATGTTTCTTGGTGTGATCATAAATTATGATGGGAAACCAAGATGATTGGTGTGTAAAAACTAATGTGAACGAAATCTGATTTATGCCTACTTTCCGGTAAAATTGGACGCAAAATGTGATGTTGAAATTGTTGCTAACATTGCAGATAGCTTATTGTTGCTGAAGGAAATCTATCTGACAGGCTTTGGAATATGAGCAGCCCAGTAAATTTTGCGTTTTCCGCTAACTTGCAAAATGGGAGCCTTCATGAACTCTGGGATCGCCTTTTCTCCATGCAAAGCACTCACCAGACCACCGACTATAGCGGCATTTGTGTCCGTGTCAACACCCTTCAGCAATGTATCTTCAATAGCATTTTCAAAAGATGTGCACAAATGTAGTTGTTGAAATGTGAGAGTGAATCCCCAGCGGACGAGTCCAATCATTTTGTCACACTGGATATCCGTGCCATCCAGCCCAACTTCAAACCAAGTCAACACTTCTTGGTTGCGGATCACAGATCGAGCTGCTGAGATAGAACCTTTAATCGCCCGGGCTTTCGATCAAATGTGCTGCAGCAACGCAATAGGCTGTGTTGGCTTCTTAAGTTGCGATATTGGGATGGGACAAGCATTGATCCTGTCTGGCGTAGTCTGCTACCAATTTGGGTCCTTATTTTCTAGCATAGACAGCGATAGGCATAGCGCGCATCAAGCCCCCATCGATTTCGACTCGGTAGTCAAGTTTACATTGTTCTCAGCTTTATATGAGCATTTACCAGTTATCCCTGCGTCCACAGGCCCAGACAATATACATTACCTGTAGTTCTCCATGATTGCAGTGACGGGGAGTCCGTCACGAGGCGTTCGACCCACAAATGTGTTTGCCAGACATATGTGAAGCCCTGTGTCATCTGTAATCACGCCCTTTTCGATTCCGAGCACCCCGCCTCCCGTCATTCTTATCGTGTTACGAACATCAGATTGATTGATTTGGAGGCGACAGAATTCCAAAGTTGCGCCAGCTGCATCGCTGACAGCTGCACTGAGCATGCAACCGAGAGTGGCATGGAACTTCTTGCAATCCAGTTTTTTGATTGAGTCACGAAGATCGTCAAATTCTGTTATCTCGTTGTCACCGGAACACAATTCGTCTATTGATATTGAAAATTTTATTATATTCATTTTTTGTATTGTTTAACACTTTCGATATTTTTATGATGCTATAGGAAAGTTTTTTTTATTATTTAACTTGATTTGATGTTTTATTTATCAAAAGCGAATTTCAATTGATGTGAACAATATCCAAAAGTTGCTCGCAAAGCTTTTTGCAAATACATTTACGATATTTTTACTTAATTTTATGAAGAAATCTCAACAAGAGTGCCACTGGTAGTCTCATAAAAGACAGACAAATCTTGAAATCCCCCTTCATTGCAACACCGCAGTGTCAATATCCAACTTTACCCCATATCCATTCTCACTAAACATTCGCCATGAACTTTTTCTCTTCAATCATTTTTGCCATGGCTTTCCTTGTTAATGGCATCATGGCTTATCCAACCTACCAGGGCGTTTTTGATGCAAACCAACGTTCTCTTACAAAGATAGCATCAGCCGGCAACATGGGTCCGAACGTCAACACCACTCTTGATTATGTTATGGCATTGTCTGTGGCAGAGTACGGCAACACCTCCATCACCATTATGTTCATGGGTGATGGCGTCTTTCACGGAATGCTCATCTATGCTGCCAATGCAGTCAATTCTACTAGTCACTTGGGCACATGGTCTTTGACTTCCAACCAATGTCAGCTTTTCCAAACGATGGACAAGCACAATTGTTCATCATTTGGATATGGATCTACTATTGGACATGCGGGGCACGATGGGTGTTATATTTGTGGCCGTCTCGTTTGGCATTGTTGGGTTCATGTAACATGTTTTTTAATTCAAAAGTGAATCGAGTCCGAAAGTCTGAATATTTTGGGATGCAGTTTGGTAATGATAAAAAATAGGAATAAATCCGCGCTTTAAATGGGGAAGTTTTTGGAAACATAATTAATGTCCGCATTCCTTATAATGGCTCTTAATTTATGTTTAATTTTATCGTCTTTGAAATATGTTTTCGTATGAAGTGTTTGCAAGCAACAGTCTCTTGCATGTGAACGAGAACAAAATAAGCAATGGCAATCAACAGTGACGTTGTAATGAAGTTCATAGTATATTTGTGCTATTTAGTCACTGTATATAAAAAAACCTTTGTGCAAGTTTTTATGAAAGTTGAAAGGCATCTTCATCATAAGATGCGACATTATAATACTTCCACCAGTGTATAAAATGTTGACCCTTTATCTATAAATGCTATCGTCATTGCAAATCAAATTTAGCACATGGACATTTGAAAACGGCATTTCGTCTTTATTTATAATTTATAATTTATAATGTATAATTTTATAATTATAATTTATAAAGTTTTCAAGACTTGAATAATCAACCCTTTCAAATTTATCGATCAATACATTTTTCGATTGACAGCTTCAAAACTTGCCATGTGCAATAAGGCATTTGAATTGAAAATCATGTTGACTTTGATAATTGGACCAATGTTTTCAGGCAAAAGCACTTGCGCAATAAGACACGCTCAAAGATTCAGAGCCCTAGGAAACAAAGACCTCTTCATAGATCACATTTACAAAGATCATTATGATCCAACCGGTAGAAACATCGTCACTCATGATGGACTAATGGATCATTGTTTATCAGTTGAAGATTTCGAACAAATGACACCTGTGTCGGCATATCAGCAAGCAGATGTCGTAATTATTGAAGAAGCTCAATTTTTTGGTTCAAGTTTGTTTACATTTGTAAAACAGGAAACAGACAAAGAAGAGAAAGAATTCATCATTTGTGGATTGTCGGGTGATTCTAATAGGGAGCCCATGGGGTTCGTAGGAAAGTTTGTCCCTCTCGCAGAAAAAATAACAATGTTACATGGATTGTGCCAAGAGTGCAAAGATGTGACTAAAGGATTTTTTACCAAGCGGAGGGGTGGAAATTCCGAGACGGTTCTGGTTGGTCATGGACAGGTATTAGCAAATCCAAATGTTATTTTGCGAGTTGAAATGTTTTTCTTTAACGCGTAATTATTTTTCGCATATTAGTTACGGTTCGGATGAAGGATCCTAAAATAGAAAAAGTACAACGGCGCACCCCGAAAACTGATTATCCTCCCCTCAGAATGAAAAGTATATTTATCGTCAATTTTTTATTTTGAAGCTATCGGAACATATTTTTGAGACTGGCCCATCATCGATTTGATACAACAAGAGAGATCATCATACTGGTCAACAAAGGGTAAAATAACTTGGTATCTATCAATTTGAAAAGGAATGCTCACATTGCTCGTGAAAGAATATAGAAACATAAATATTGCAAATCCCCCTCATGAGAAAACGCATATGAATGTAAAAAAGGAATGCCATGCATTTCACTTTCTGTGTCGCAATTCATTCGTTATCGATAAAAGCTTTTCTTTATTGACGTTTTCATGAATGCCACTTTGACAACAAGGATTGCTGCGCTGTTCATAACATCTGCAACATCTGCCGTTTGAAAATGACGAAGCACCTGACTGGATCCATCGCGTGAGCGATTATTTTCATTTTTGACCAATTGTTTACGATGTGGATGTTTTTTGTAAATTCAAGCCGGGTCAATTTTTTAGGGTTGAGAAGTTTTAGAAAATATTGAGCAGTAGCTACTGGTATTTGTGGGATATCAGAGGAGGATATGTACAATACCACGGTTATTCCTATGTCGTTAAATACCCGAGTTCTTATTTCTCTGATCAGAAAAGGTGTGAGGTTTTGTTTTCTGTGTGTTTTCGCGATGCAAAGAAGATTGACTTCGACAAAATTGCTGTAACAATCGTCAAACAGTATGGCCCGGTGTACACCACAAATAAAGCCAACAAATTTCCTTTGTGATTTGTCAAAGCGATGGACCAAATCCCGTTACCCATTGAAATAAACCATTTCGAGGAATCTTCCGAAAAAACAGTCAGAATCAACCACTACAGTCTTCTACACAATGGTCCTGAAGAAATGGACATATTTGAACAATATCATCCGAGTTTTGTGTGATAGTTTCAAAGTAAAGATCTTTTTCTTACAGAGTTTTTGTCGAATTCTGCGCTAGAATAGTCGATAATTCTTTTCGTCCACAATATCACCAGGGTATTGGATATCAAGATTTTTCTTCAAAACATCATCTTTTTGTTTGCATTATTGCTAAGAGATGAAGGTTGAACGTGACGGTGAAACTTAATCCGATTTGAAGAAGATCTCGATGATAGCTTAGGACAGAGTCTTTGTGCCTTGAAATTCAGCCCAGCTGTTTTTCATGTGATAAAACTTTGACATGGGACTTAAAGGTCGGGGAGGCGGGATCGGAGAAGAAATGTGTTCTGCCTAATGATATTTCGTGAAAGCATACCAAGCAGAAACATGCAGATCGTCACTGGTTGGTTGCAAATCGAATGGAAGAGAGGTTCGAATTTCAAAAACGATGTGATCCTTTTTTGAAAACACATCGACATCATTTATCGATAAATGTTTTTTGAAATCGACACACTGGTAAATGTTTTGGAAATGATACCGAATCCAAGTTGAATTCAAAGACGATGACCTCGGTGTTTCTTTCAAGAAATGAGAATAATTTTAATATTTTTTTAGTCGTCGTTTTCAAACATTAAGGAATGGAAACATTTGTTAACAACATGAATGCTATGTATATCATCATCGCTTTGACATTTGTTGCAATATTGATTTTTGCAACATGCTTCATTGTTGAAAAGTCTCGGAAACGAAATTTGGTGGGTCCTAATTGCAGCAAGACCATTTACGCAATCATGGTGGAGGGACAGAAATCCCGAAGAAGGTTTCTTCCAATGGCATTGAAAACATTCCAGATGCAAACATTTCCAAATAAACATTTGATAATAATCAATCATGGCATTGAAATGTCACTATGAGGCAAAGAACCTTCAAACATCACAGAGATAATGGTTGAAAAGGAAAAAAATGGATTGACTTTGGGTGATTTGCACAATATTGCTTTGGCCCGAGTTCCTGCTGATGATTTTTGGTTCACAATCGATGATGATGATGTCGAAAGGCCAGACTGTTTCAATTTCTAATCGACTACATCTCAAACTACGATGCTATTTATTTAAAAAAAAGATATGATTATAATTTGGACAACAATTTCGTTTATAGATGTCGCATCGAACATGGTGTGCCATGGGTATTATCAAGGATGCTTGCAGGTTTCAAGTAATCATCAAGGGAAACTAAGGAAGATGAAGGAATACATGGAAACTTTGAAAAATCTGGGGGCAAATGGAAAGCAGTTGAAAATGACCCGGGGATGATAATCAGAACGCTTCAGTATATGTTCAAAAATAAAAGAGAATTGGCAACTACTCGCTGAATTCCATGTATAAGGAGTATGAGGGTAGAGATCAAGAAAAACAGGCAATCGTTCGATATTATCACTCAAATAGGGCAACAATTTCGGTAAGAAAGAGAGCACTCATGTTACAACGGCGTGCTATTTTTGTCCAGAAGTTTGAATAAAACGGAAAAAATTATAGTCCCATACTATCAACCATACCATTACAAAATGTCCTACAGGGAAAATTTAAGAATTGGGGATGAAAAAGGAATTCCAGTATTGACGCCTCTTTGTCAATCAACAATTCAAATAACTCGAGGGAAACAGGAGCTCATAGTCCCTTTTCATCAACAACTGAAGCAGGTTTCATGCAAAATTCGGCAATTTACCAATGGAATAACTGAAAAAATCCAATTTCAGCAGAGTCAAGTAATAAGGAATGGTTAAGTGATCCTACCTATGCACAAAGAGTTTCTCAACAGCAAGGTAACTCTTCAGAACAAACAATGGGGTCATCAGCTAGCTTGACTCTCTACAACAAGATAAAGCCGAGGAGAAGACTGCTGCATGCATAGTATCTTCATGGTAGTATTTCTGGTGGATATAAAAGTTGCTTTAAAGGAGACAAACTTCGGTTAAAATAAATTGAAATCGGCTCTAAACTAAATGCTGTTTAATTGCAAAATTGAAAACGATCGCGAGCAGGGTAAACCACTTTATTTGTCTGCCAGAATGGGATTTAACGGTGTGGAATTCGCCACAAAAGAGTTTGTGAGGTAATCTTCTATGAAATAATCTATGAAATAATCGATTCTTTGTTGATGGAATCGATTATCTAATCAAACATTATTTCATGAAAGGATTTTTTTGATATTTGGTTTTCACTCGTCAGTTTGTTTAGGTCGCATTCACAGCCCGTTTTTAATATTCTAGTCTTTAGATTTGTTCCGCTTCTGTCTTTGTCTCATTTTCTGGCTTTGTGTAATGGCAAGGCGGGCACCATGAATCGCCTTCAAGCAAAACACGTTTTGTTGCTTGTATTAATCCAGTATGCCAAAGTACGAGAAGGATGATCGCAACTTCATCACCAGTGGTACCCACATAAAGCCAGGTCAGTTCAACATATTTATGTTTCTAAAGCTTGTTAGCAAAATGTTTTCATAAACACAGCCACAAATGTATTTATCTATAAATAACATTTGAAATTCTATATATGATTTCGGCCATATAGTAAAAGAGAAAAACGACAGAACAGGAATTATCCGAAATGAGCAAATTGTATTTTCTCAAGACAAAAGACGGGTTGACTGTGTATTATCGTTCGGGTACAAGTATCAAGGCAATTCAGGAAGCGTGTACCAATCTTGAAAACAGCAACATGATGTCTTCGACTTACCTGAGTCAGGAATAAACCTATCTACAAAATGGAAATCGGCGATGTGTGGCTGGATTGTGGGTCTCATATTGGATCATTTGCGCTCGGAGCTTTGAAAAATGGAGCAAAATGTGTCATTTGTGTGGAACCGGAGAGTTCCTTGATAGCAATTCTACAGAAAAATATTAAAGAAAACAATTTTGCACACAAATATGTGTTAGAAAAGACTGCCATTGCTTCCAACCCAGATATTCACACAGCCACTTGGCATAAAACCAAACAAACATACAGACACACATTGATTGCTGGGGTGAAACACTTGTCTACTGAATTAGCGCCTGCAACAACATTGACGCGGTTTCTGGCAAAATATCCAGTTATACTATCAGTAAAACTGGATATTGGAGGAAATGAAAGGGTAGTTCTTGAGAGCGTGAATTGGAAGAGATTGGAGAATTGGATGAAAAAACTTGTTTTTGAATACTCTTTTGACCGCCATCCGGTGATGAATGATTTTCATGATTTATGTGATTGTCTGAAACTTCATTTTACTAGAGTGTCTTTCAGGAGCAGTATTCCAAAGCGAAATGAAATTTGGAACACAAAGATAACCCATGGGGCCTACGGTCCTTTAGTTTGGTGTGTTTTGTAATAATATGCCTGCATTCATTTTTCAATTGTTTTCATATGTTGTAAGACAGTGGAACGATACTCTGACTGCGCAAGTTGGGACCCGACAATGTAAATTAATGAGAAAATGTTGGATGGTCAGAAAGCCGATAGTGCCTTGCGGCACAGGGAAGGATAAACATTCGTGTTTGTTTCTCCAGTACGTCTTCTTTGTAATCGATTTTTTAGAATGGAGTATCCAACATTCGGCAAATTTTTTCTATAATGTATTCAAACAAATGAACAGTGGGATGATTCGTTGTGTGAAAAAGACGTTTCTGTGAAGTTGGGATGAATATAGTCTGCCACAGGCAAGGAAACTTTGTTTTGCAATTCTCTCTTTTTCAAGTCTTGCCAGGCTGTCAAAAGATTGCTTTCAGTTATTGCGTTTTGAACAAAATCATCCTTTATACATGCTTCAAAAGTTTCCCAAAGTCATAACCAAGATTCATGTAAGCCCAAAGTTTTGAATTCAGTGTATTATTTGTGATAATGTGGCCCAATGGAACCAAATGATTTTTATACTTTATCATCTTCTTCAACACTGGTGCCGCTGCTCCAATAGGCTCAGGGAAATAGCCAGAGAAATACAAGCTTGGCGGAGAAATGGTATGACTTATTGAAAATCTCTTGATCAGTTCAGGCAGCGTGAAAGAATTTCTATCAATTGATGGATCATTTTTACTGACGAGAACGGTTGGAGATACATGCTGATAAATCATGCAGGAACAATTTGCCAGCCATTCAGTCATTTCTTTGAGGATTGATACATCATCATGAATGTAAAAAAACTCGCCAAGTGTAAATGTTCGCAAAATGAGAGTGCTGAGAAAGATATTCACTGAGAGCTTTCAATTGACAATTTCCATAGAATAGGATAGATATCTTGCTTTGTTGTTTTTCAATATTTACCATTTGACAAATGCTTACAATTTTAATGGAAACAAGAACATAGTTCAAAAATGGACCCTTTCTCTCCTTTTTCTGCGATTTGTACTGATAGGTTGATCATGATTGTAAGGAGGATATATTTCGAATTTCCACAATGAAAGACACCGTAATTTTTCAAGAAAGTATTCTGTGTGTTTTCAAGCAACGAATTTCCTTTTCGCGTTAGGTGTTTTGAGAGCACAATCAATTTCTGGTCTGTCATAGACGCAAAGCTTATTGTACTCTGGGACAAAGCCAACGGAAACAAGGTTTTCGGACAAAGTTGCAAAATGTCCAAAAACAATGTGGCTATGAAGGAGGATATTTTTGTTATCCATGGATTGCTGCTCAATAATAATCTGAAGATTGGCGATTCCTTC
>KZ993856.1:0-31373 GCA_003614705.1 Blyttiomyces helicus | reverse complement strand
TGCCAGTCCACAGCTGATTACACCCCACTCTTTTCACAGCCATCTCCCCCCCCCCGAATAAAATAGGACGTCGTTGAGGTCTTCTGCTCCTGGAATGACGGATGGTCATTTGGCCGCATCAAGCGCACAGGTACAGGCTGCGCCTTCCCCACCACCTGCGTCTCCTCTTGGCCGCCAGCCACCAGGTCACTTCCTCCCCCAACCCGCAGATCGAGCCTAGGTGCGCGCGCAGCCTGGTCTCTAGGTATATTTTTTTCTTGTGCTAGGGTTAGGAAGCAGTCTGCTCTTATTCTTTTTGTATGATGTTCTCAACGGACCCTCTTCGTGCGGATTGTTCACCGTGAGTAACAGTGTTTCCCACATCCAAAGATATCCCCTATCCTGTCTTCTTACGTGTCCTTATCTAATAACCATCTTCCCCCGCTTTCCAGCGCCTGCCGCAAGAATGGAGATCCCTCCTTGATTCCTCTCTTGAAGGAAAATATCACAAGGAACCCCCCAGCTATCCTCAACTGGCTTGAATTTACACCAATAATATAGGCGGGAGAAAGGAACTGCAGCGTCGGCGGGGGGAGCTTCCGCGATTGCGACGATAACAGGCCCTCGGTGGGTCCGGTCGATTCTTGGTCCCTTGCGTCTTTGGGCTCCGTTGGTTGATGGAGGATGACTCTTTAGTCTAATGGCTCTTCCGTTTTTGTCCCTTACCGACCTCACACTCAAGTCTCCAGAGTGCCAGCGAAAAAATATATGAAAACAAGGGACCAGGATATGTGAGAGAGAGAGGGGTTAGCAAGAAAAGACGCAATGTATGTTCTCTATTGCCCTGCCCAAGCCATCTCCCGTCTTGCTTTCCCCATCGTCCTCCCTCTTCGTTTTCTTATTACGCTTGACGCTCAGAAGTGGCCAGTTTGGCTGATAAGTATGGGGTGGCATGGGGGAGCAACATGGAACAGGAGGGGCAAAGAGGAACGGGCAGAGGGGAAGTGGGAGGAGAAACGTGCAAACAAGTCACTTAATGCGGATCCGGGGGCAGCTGTCGATCATGTCTTCCTAGCCGTCCACTCAAGAAAGCAGAAAGAGGAGGAGCTCCACCCTTGGGCAATAGAAAACAACCACATACATCAGCTGTCATCTGTTGACAATCGCGAACTTGGTTCCCCAGTTGGACAAAAGGCGAATTGAAGAGGGAAAAGGGTCATTGCTCCAACTTTTATGAGCAGAACTTGTCTGGTTAAGAGATTCAGAGCAGAACGACATGAAAATCTCAAGGGACACCGGACGGCCTCTCGAGACCGAGACGCCAGCAAGCTGAGTGTGCTGGGCATGCGCGAATCCACCAGCGTCAGTTTCGCCATCTTGGCGCTTCACGCCACTACTCTCCTAACGTTTGTCATTGCTTTTGTCGTCCACATCCTTCGGGAGGGCAGCGGGATTCTCACAGAAAATTGGAGTCCAAGGCAAAGACCATACCACCATCTTGCCTGTTCTTCATAGCTAGCACTCAGAAGGATCACGGATAGAGCAGGAGATGAAGAGGAAACCAACCAGGGTTCAATAATTCTGGGCCGGTCAGCCTATACAGCGGGGGAGGGTAACAGCACGAGAGGGGATGGAAGAGTGCGTCGAATGAGGAGATGTTTGAGGTGCGGGATATGGGTGTGGACGCTCGAGGGTTAGAGGTATCCAGAGCCTCAGTATCGTCTTGTATCAGGAAACTCCTGACGGAAGGTATAAGCCTTCAGAACCCGCAGTTCTCGATACGAGGACCCCCCTTGTCCACCAGACCCATCGTCATGAGGAACTTGCGGCGCACGTCGAACGTGCATCCATCGGCGATTATGACGTCTGTCAAGACGAACCCAACGCTGATGGACCCGCCGGCGACTAGATCTTTGATGAAGTGGTACGTCATGTCAAGCCGAGTTGCACCGATGGAGACCGCGTTGTTGAGCATACGAATGCGGCTTTGTTGTCGCAGGACACCTGGATTGGAGCGGGAGCCAAGAAGTGGATGGACGTAAGGAAGAACCAGTTGTTTGGCGACCACTGACGCGGAGACATATTCTGTGTGGCACGTGGATAGGGCGACGGATTTCCAGAGCTTGGGGAACCAGCAGACCTCCATGCTGTTGGCCATCACGACGTTGCCGGAGGTAGACTTGCTACCGACCTTGTCGCCCCCCCAGTCTGCGTAGTAGGCCGCGGAGATCGGGACGATGGGAACCGGGGTCGCGTTGCCACAGAACAGGAGAACGACAGTTCAGGTGCCCTTGAGGTGACATACCAGCCTCCGAAAGGGGAATCGGTCCAGCACCGACCTCTTGTCCACGATATCCTGGCGGGTGGCCACTATGGGCCATATGATGACCTCAGGAAGCACCCGCTGGTACTTCTCGAGGTCCCTGCGCTCCTCTTTGGGCTGTAGGCCACCATGATGACAAAAGTTGACATCAGCAAGTGCACCGGGTGCGTGTTGATCAGTCCAGCTTCGATAAGGAGTTCGTCGATGTACTGTGACCGGGTGAACATCAGCTCGCAACAGTTGGGGGAGCTGCAATATTCGACGTTCAAGTTGAGGCCGGGGGGGCCGCCGGTCATGTGAATGGTGTCGGTGAGGAGACTGATGGTGGATTTCCCGCGTTTGTTGTGGCTGTAGAAGAAGAGCACATCGTCGACGTAGAGGACCATAATGACATTCATGCTGTTGCAACGCAAGATGAAAATGCACTTGGCGGTCTGGGAGTGTTTTCGTTGAAGTCGAGGCCGGGTGTTGGCCAAAACCCTGCACCACTAGGCGCACCTTAAATCCAAGTACGTAACGGTTCATGTTGCTCTTGACGCCACGCTGACTGCGAAACAGTCGTGGTCTGCCTATCTGGTACAAGATTATGCACAAAACGCGCCCGTCTCATTGTTGGGACCGTCGACGCGCGAATCATAACGCTCCCAAAGACTTGGAGGCATCCAACCAAGGGGCGCATCCCGCAATGGGCTTCAAACTTCATGCTATCTAGTCCAGCGCGGGGAGAGAGGTTCAAGACAGTAGCAATACAGGTTACAGCTCCATGCTTCGACCCACAGCCTCTTGGGGAGGCCAAATGGGATCAGGATTGTGCGAAATCGTTCCAGGATGGCTCGGCACACTCGTGCGGCTGTTCCTTCCTGCGGTGGACTGTGTGGTACGGTGAGATCTTGCCGGATCCCTTCTTGTTGCGGAGAAGAGTAGACTTCTGCGTAGAAGTTTTTTATAGAGTTATTGGAGTGCAGGATCTGTGCCAGTATCTTCCTGGTCTTGAGGACATTTCAGAACAATATGAACTTCCCAAGCCAATCACTTTTCTTTGACAAGATCTCTATCTTGAGGCATCCAGAGGCTTCAACCAAAACTGTAGCAAAGTATTGTGCGCCGCCAGGCGAGGTTGTCTTCAAGGGGCTGCAGACATTGGCAAGGACATGTCCTTTACTTTGCTGGGGAGCTTTTGCGTCAATGGTGGGATGAGGCTGGCGGGTTCGCGATATGACACTTTAATCACGAAGTGGCGGAGGTTCATTGTTGATTCTGTAGACAAGCTTCCCGAAAAGTTGCATGTCATTGTTGCCAAGCTGGTTGTATTGGTGGTGACAAAGATGCGAACGTGGGGCCCAGAACTTGACTTGCTCGCTAACTTGGGATGGATGGACAGGGACCAGTGGACGTGCCACAGACGTCCGCTCACCACCACCGTCAGGAGTACTTCGCACGCTGATCCTTTGGCGAACTTTTGCAGTGGGGGGTCGAGGAGGTAGGTACGGCCTAGCTTTTCGAAGAGGCCAGGCCCGAGCATGTTTGACTAAACGATTTCAGAGAAGAGCACCTCCTGCATTGCGAGGGAGAAAGCCGGCGACGTAGTGCATGATCCCACTCAACTTTTTCCTGCATTTCAGTTTAGCTCCGGCGAGTGGACGCTGAGCATAGGTAGGCATACAGTTGCTTAGTACCACAAACACTGAGTGATGAAGACCCAAATTCTATGTCGCGTAGCAGTCGAAACATCAGGTGTAGCAACCCTTGGTGCTGGGGGTGAGGGTTGTACCCATTAAGGCCCAATGCAGAGATGGATCTTCGTTCTCCGTCTCCATGTGGAGCACAACAGCTACCTTTGTGACCGCCTTTATGGAGTCTTTGAAACTCTGGTCGGAGGATGTGAGCTAACACTGTTGGGTGTCGCACAACAGGTGTTGGCTTTGCACTTGCAATTGAAGTTTTGGCCCTTTGCTCTGCAGGCCTTGCACAAACGCCTCTTCTTGAGAATGTTGGTAATCCAGAGTGTCCTGGGACTTGTGCGCACAGGTGGAGCACAGGTTGACGCTTGGCCATTATCTGGGACTTGTTCTTTCTTGTCAAAGTCCAGAAGGATACTTTGACAATCGCTCATGAATCCCAGTCGATTGTTTATTCCTGAAACAACGGGCTGAAATGAGTCTGGGAGACCCCTGAGGAGGTAAAAGAGGACCAAGTTAGTGTGGGTTCTATGGCTGAGTTGGGTGAGTTACTCGGCAAGTGTGCAGGCCTTCAGCAGATATCAGTTTAGGTCCTCTCCATCCGCCATTGAGATATCTGTGAATTGGTGCTTTGTGGTGAAGACTGTGGCAACGCTGTCGTCGGTTCCGTTCCTCTTCTTGAGGCTCTCCCACATGGCGCAAGGTGTTGTGACCTATGTGATTTGACAACAGACCACGTCCAACATGTGAGCCAGGACTAGCGTGGTTGCATCGCTGTCTCTGTTCTTGTTCTTCGGATGTGCTTGTGGTGGGACAAGTGAGGGCAGTTGTGTGAGTCAGGGCTACCCGCGCCTTCTGGTCAGGGTCTGCCGTTGAGCTGCCTGACTCCTCAGCCCAAGTGACCTGCTGTGTTTGTGCCAAGAGACCTCTCAGCCCTTCCACCTCCCTCGGTCTATCTGCCACTACCCCACAGTAAGTTTTCCTCGTAACCATGACCACCTTTACCATACTGCTCCGGTGCTTCAAGCTTCCCTTACCATTCAGTCAGGGGATTACAGTGATGAGAGAGTCCCCCGTATTGAGTGGAGGGAGGTCGAAGAGGAGGAGGGATGTTGGAGGTATACGGCTTTTGTGCTGCCGGGGCAGTGAGGGGAGGGAGGAGAATGGTGGGTAGGTGGGTGTGATTTGGATGCCATCTTCGTTAGCTCAGGTGAGTTGCTTCTAAGTATTCTGTGGTGGTTGCTCTCTGGTGAGGAAGTTAGATTGGATTTGATTAACAACTGTGGGAGCTCATAACCTTTAAGCCAGCAGTCAGAAGGTCAACAATAGGTCAAAAAATGATGAGCAAACCAACCAGGGGTCAAAACTATTGAGGTAGTTGCTTGGTACAGCAAGGGAGGGGACAAGCAGGAGAGGTGAAGGGAGAGTCTAGTCACATGAGGAGGTGTCTGAGGTGCGGGAAATGGGTGTGGACACTCAATGGATGGAGGTATCCAGAGCCATGTTATCGTCTTGTATCTGAGAAACCCTGACGGAAGGTATCAGCCTTCAGATGTTCCCCACGCCTCCCCGTCTCTCTCGGCTAAAGATGGACCCCTTGGAAAAAGCTACCAAGGGGCCTACACAATGGGCAAGAACGTCTGTCTGAAAAATATCTGGTAAATGGGTCAGATGTACGGTCATTATGGTGAAATTTTGGAGTCATCTTGGAGTCATTTGGGTTCATAGATGGAGGTGTTATGCTAGACGGTTGGAGAAGACGGATGTCGCCATTACAGGCCCAATTGGGTCATTTCAGGTCATTTCAGGTCATTTTCACCATATTTGAGAGGACAGGGAGTGTCCATCCATTTTGTCCAATGCGTGAAAACCATTTTGTCAAATACGAAGTGACATAGAATCCATGTTGTCAGCACCTGCTATCAGGATTGGGGGGGGGGGCAGACCGGTTGGCGAAATCAAGCGACAGAACAGTCGAGTGAGGTAAGGGGAGCCATGTCCCTGTTCAAAAAGCATTAGGAAGAGAGCGAGGGTGTAGCCAACAAGCAGGTAGGAGGAGTGGTTCAAGCTGTGGGGTAAGATAAAGGGAAATTGGTCAGCTCCAAATGAAGGCAAGAGGCTCTGGATAGGCACAGAGGAAAGGCAGGGGGGAGGGATCGAGCAACGAAGGGGGAGAGGTGAAAGGGGGAGTTCGAAACAAGAGACAGGTGAAAGGGGAAAGCACAGGGGGAGGATAGGGGGCAAGGAAAACGGGTGGATAGCTTGGAAATATAACCAAAATTAGAATGGCAATGTTGAGTGCCAGGGGAGAGTACCAAGAGGAGGAGGTAAGTCGAGCCCAGCAAAGACAAGGGGAGGTGAAATTGCAACAAAGGGGAAGGGGAGCAAAGCAGGGATAGAGAAGTCTAGGAGAGGTATCCCAAGGAGAACTGTACATTAGACAGGCACAAAGAAAGACCGGAGGAAGGAGGTTGAAAGACGTCAGGGAAGGGAAAAGCGAAACGTTGATTCAAGGCAAAGTAGACTTGGGTACTATGAGTATGGGGGGGGGGGGGGGCCTGGAGAAAGGGGGTGGGTAGGCTGAAGTAAGTGAGGTAGAGGGAGGAGGATCTAGAGGGGGCAATCCTAGATCAGGGGGAATACCAGACAACCCCCCCCCCACCACCCCTGCCTCCTCATCCTCAGGTCCACCAACTCCGCATCCGCACTCTCCCTATCTGGACTTTTGCGCTATTCTTAACCCACACATGCAGGCACCAACGCTTCCCCAAACAAGATCGGATAGGCTTGTGGAAATTACGGAGATGTTTAGATGTTATTATGAGGGCCGCAACGATAGCCATTTGACCCGATGAGGGGTTGCACCAAGTAATAATCATATGAAAGAGGCAGTTGGCAAAGGTATGGAGTTGGGGGCTGGGTGGAGGGAAGGGGGGCAGGGTGTCGTGATTGTCCTCTCAAGTTTGGGAGGCACCTCAAGCGGTGCCTCTTCAGGGCCCCACCCGACAAGTGACACTCCCTTTCGCCCGAGACATGGGATAAGGGAAAGCAAAGGAGGCTAAATGAGGCGGGGCGGGGTGAGTCAGTGCAGAGTGGAGATCATCGGGGGGCAGGGGTCTAGGAGAGGGACATGTCCAGATTGAGGCTAAGGCATTTCACCCAGTGTCGTTGATGATGGAGCAAATGGCATCCCAGTGCTCAATTGGGTTGTCGCTGCCAATTGATTTGCCAAGGAACTGGTCTGCTGTCACACTGGAGGCGTTTGCGCTCTCTCGCGGGGGTCGGTGACGGATTCACAGAGCTGGTCCTCAATGCTGAGGCACTCCAGGACGTACTGCCTGGTTGTGCCGCCGTCTTGCTCTGGGGTTGCTTCTGGTTTGGATCTGAGTCAACAACTTCGTCTGGGTTAGTCGAGGTGGAGTCATTGTCATCATCACTGGGGGCATCACTCGCAAAGGGGGGAGGGTCTGGGGCACAATTGAGGCACTGTGAGGGTGTTCTGATGAGAGCTCACAGGCTCCATCAGACAGAGGTACGGTGTACGTGTTGTTTTTTTTACCGAGGGCGAGCAAGGAGTGAGCAATGGGTCAGCCGCGCAGTGAGGGATTTGACTGTCATGTGGTCCTTCTGATGGTGACTCCAAAGCTCTGACTGGATGGCAGCGGGGGCATGATTCAGGGACTTGAGGGTGGCAGGGAAAGATGTGATTGAGTAGGAGGCACCCGGGATTGGGGTCCAGAGGGCGTTTGATAGCAGGCGTAAGTCAGCCAGCGGGCATGCAGGGGATTCAAGGAGGTCTGGGCGCAGGGGATACCACACCATGTGGCCACAGGTCCCATTGTGGCATTTCGCACGTTGAGGTGATGACCAAGAAAGGTGACACAAGAAAGCTGTCTGGGCGCACCTACGGTGGGGGGCAAGCTTCTTTGTAAGGCAGATCATTGCTGGGACGTACTCCAAAGCAGGACAGGTGAAGTTCCTGTAGAGGTTTGAGGATCTAGGGAGGGGGAAGCTGTGGTCATCGAAGCTGATGGCATTCAGGGGGGCAACAGCTGTGTATCCCTTTCTTATGAGGCAAAGCAGGAGGGCATGATGGTCAATGTCGAAGGTCTTGAAGGGGAATCTGAGGTATTTTAATGAGGTCGGGAATGGGATTGGGGTCCCGTCGACATAGAAGGAGCCGGGTGGAGAAGCGAGGTTGGGTTTGATCACAAGAAAATTTGCTAGAGCAAAGAGAAAATCTGCCCCAACGCTTAAGTTCAGGCCAATCCCGAAGGCTCCTGAAGGCACTCTGGACTTGCCACCACACGCCCAATGTTGTCTGCGTAGAGGAGGGCGTGGGTCTGTGTATGCAGCCCCAGTTGGCCTAGTTGGACGCTGGTGGAAACCTCTTGTTGTTGGAGGATGAGGACATCGATGAAGATTGTATGGAGGATCAGAGAGAGCACAGAGCCCTGCAGGAGACCTCTGCCCAGCGAGTAACTTCAGAATCTGCGTCTCCCTACCAGGACATAGGATGCCCAGCTGTTGTAGAATGACACAATAGGAGATGGTTGTAAGGCGGCAGCCACGTTTTTGGAGGAGATCCCAGAGAGGGTGCGGTTGACACTGTGGTAGCTCACATCATGTCAAGGGAAGCTGTCATGGGGTCCCCCCTCGTTCCTGATCCTCTTAATTGCCATGTTGAGGGTATGCCCAATAGAGCATTCCCCCCTTTATCTGAAGTCCCCCCTGCTTAATGTCCACAGGCCCGCGGACCTTCTTGATCTGCTTGTGGGCCGCTATGTCTTAGATCTGGCTTGCAACGGATGTGTGGAAGATAAGCCAGTGCAATGTGATATCCGCGGCGCTACCCTTTCCCTTATAGATCAGGGCTACCAGTTATGTTGTTTATGCCAAGTGTGTGAGCTCTGTGCAAGAGATATTGTGGGACAGACAGGCAAACAGCTTTTTGAAGGAGAGGTGGAGGGGGCGGAAGACTTCCACCCAAATTCCATCTTCCCCTGACGCCTTACTTGCATGGGAATCCAAAATTGCCACCGAAACAGCAACTTCTCAAAGGAGGGGGTAGGGCGGGGATTTCTGTGTGACATGCATGACTCGGCGGGGGAGGGGGGCTGTGTCAAGTCGGTAGATACAGATTTGTAGTGGGCGGCGAAGGGGTCCATCGTTGTTGGTTCCGTGGGCAGTGCTGAGGAAGTGGGATTTCCGGAGGAGTACTGTTGGAGGTTGCTGACGCTTTTGAGGAGCTCTGAAGGATTCATGTTGTTGGTACCTGCAAGGTTATTGACAGGGGGGGTTCGTTTCTTTTATGCAACAAGGTTGTTGATGCCTCTTCTCGCCTCCCTAAATCGCTGCCATGTGACCTCCTTCATCGCCAAGCCAGGGATGGTCTCCTGCGCATGCTTTCTCTCTCTCTTTTCGGCGCTGAACTTTGCCTCCCAGATTGGCTTTGATGTCCCTTGGGATTTTCCCTTTTGGC
This sequence comes from Blyttiomyces helicus, assembly GCA_003614705.1. Taxonomy (NCBI): domain Eukaryota; kingdom Fungi; phylum Chytridiomycota; class Chytridiomycetes; genus Blyttiomyces; species Blyttiomyces helicus. The sequence continues at coordinate 21,910 of KZ993856.1, read as the reverse complement.
TTAGAATCGTGTCTCGGCAATCTCCGACCATAGTCGCGACAATGTTCCCAGCTCGGTCCGCCCCATCCTGATCAACAGGCCCCTCCAACTCAGTCCCACACCCTGTCTGCTCAAGCTGCCCAATGGTATGGTCAAGGATCTTCATATACTGCGGCTGGTCCTCCATTCCCTACTAATGCAGAGCCTGCTGCAGAGCTGGGTCAGCTTGAGGTGGTAGCGCACCTGCCAGGAGTGTCCTATGGCAGTGTTGGGGACCCTGTTGAGGGCTAGGGACGCTCGGTCGCGAGTGAGAGGCGTTTGTGGCTGCCTGCGATGGGCTTGTCCTCCGGGACCAAGACGCGCGCAAAGGATTGGGAGTGAAGTGGAATAGCCCGCACCTGGTTGATGACCAACCTGCCATTCGTGGCCGATTCACTTACATTTGCCACTGGTATGTTTCTTCAGGTTGTGTCCTGCTCTATCTGGTACCGATGCAAGAAAGTGGCAAGAATTCGTATGCGCGTCACCGGTCTGAGCTCCGAGTCTCATGTTTGCATCGGCGAGGATGACCGATCGGGAGTGCAAGCAAGTGGGTAGGGGTCGGAAGTCTCGCGGGGAAATAAGGCCATGCTGGATTGGTTGCCGGTTATAGATGGGGGGAGATTTAAGTCGCCGAATAATGCGTTCTTGTCTCTGAATAAAATGGGGGAGAATGGATTGTTTGCGCAGGACAGCAGCCGGAAGTTGCCAAGAACAAAGGTAAGAGGGGAGGTGGTGGGATTTGGTGAAAAAATCCAGTTGATGTTCGGTTCTTCCATATCATGCAAAAATTCAGGCAGCTTCTTCTTCAGTCTGTTCACATTGAGCGTCTTTACTGGCACAGGGGCAGGGGCAGTTGCGGGCGGATGGAGGGGGGGGGGCATTACTGAGCCCACGTGCCGTCACCGCTGGCAGATGGGGTAGCCCCTCCAGTGGCAGCTTCAGATTGTTCAATGGAGTTATCGCGATTGTCATGGTCTCCCATCTCTTCATCCATGTTGCATGGGACCGGGATGTTGAGGAAGTTTGCCAAGGCGGGGCGCTTGGGGAGAGTCTGTACTTTCTGGGGGCAACGGTCGCGGTTAGGGAGGGCGTACAGATGGTTGGCAAGAAGCGGGCGGTCTTCCTAGGGGAGGAGAAGCTGATGATTAGAAGGTGAGTTTGTTGGTTGTTGGCACAGACCTGCGCGAAACGTTCAGAGAGCGTACGGCTGGCCATCTGGTTGGCATCGGCATCAGGGACTGCGGTCAGCTGCAGTCTTGAACTTTATCAGCCACTAGCAACACGATTGGACGCAGACCTGTTACCGCCCCTCTAACTTCCTCATCAGTCATCTCTCCCGCCTCTAGCCATGTACGTTAGCTCGGTAAATATCACCTATCCTCTCTACACACTGCGACACACTGCACCTCACAGCGCTTACCTTCAAACCACATTTACGGGAAATTTCATTCAAAACTGACAATGACTCCCTCCAATAATTTACATTACCTGGGTAATTTGACACGCCACACTGCACCACATGCACTACATCGAAACATTTATCACAAAAATTTCAGTAACATTCCCTCAAAAGACTCGGAAAAAAATTTCACTTACCGTGGTAAAATCTACATGCCTTACTGCGGGAGCGACCCCGCACCCAAGTTCTTTGTTTTTAGATTCGCAAAAAATCACTATTCATGAATTAGTTTGAATAAAGATTTCTTCTGCATCCAGATCTGTGGGTCCCACCCAAGCCAGCACCCGATCCAGGTCCTTTGCACTTTCAATCTTGGTCATCTTGCTTAGCCAGCAGCTCTCGGTGGACTTTGTGGACCTGAACATTGAGTGCCCCATTCAGTCCCTCTTCAAGGTCGGCACCGGAAGGGCCCCCCCGCAAATGGTTCCTTGAGGGTATTTGCGCTGGCGCAAACTACGCGCTCCAGTGCCTGCTCAGGGTGAATATGAGGATCGGCGTGGTTAAGGACCTGAACGTCGCCCACAAGATCACAACCATCCTCAAAAAGACCAGCGTCTCAGCCATGACCGTAATGGACTTTCAAAATAGCAGCGGCACAAAAAAGGTAAAACTACATATTCGAACAATTTTTCTCCTATTTGAAAGCTTTGCCTGCTTGTCATCCATGTTTCTCATCTCCCTTCCATCAGTGAGCAGACTGGAAGTACATCGAGCAGGGCACTGAGAACACCGTGGTTGAAGAAGTGAATTTCTTTGGGAAAGGCGATCGACTTTCCTACAAGGAGTGCACACAGAGACTGCCAGTGTCTCGGGTACATGATTGGGCGTGGTGCGCTCATCAAAGCAAGCAGATCTCAGCTTTACTTTGTACCAGCAGTCGCCGCAAGGCCACCTCTAACACCCCCCTCCTACTATTCTGCGAACTTGCAGCAGTGGATCTTCAAAGGTATAAAAGACTGGAAGACGAAGGAGATCACTTCTGGCGAATGCCTCAACATCCTCAAAGACTTTACCAAATAAGGTCTCGAACACTGGTGCTCGGACACGGTAGGCGTCAACCACACCTGCCGCTACCTCTGCGAGTGGCTCTTGTTCCTCTACAGCTATGTCCTGATCAAACTGCCTGACGTCCTCCACCAGCGCCTGAACAACATTTTCCAGCCACTCTATGGGCGCCACCCCTCCAGGTCTCTCATGGGCAGTGTGAACCCCAACGACCGGATGAGGATCGCCAAGCTGTTGCTTAGGAAGGAGCTCTTTAATATCAAGTTCACACCAAAGTGAGTTTCTGACTGTGAATACTCAATTGGTGCTGCACGGAATATTGGATGGAGTCTTTGACTATTGCTGATTTTTTCCCCTTCAAATAGGCACATGGGTGATGTGTCTGAGGGCAACATCTTGCAGCCGGTTGTAGAGTAGGTCTTTGCCTGGGTCAAAGGACTGCCGCTCGAGGGTATGGGCTAACGGTGGACCGTTTTCTTTGTTCTTTTCCATTTTGTTACTCTTGCTTTGTCAAATTGAAGGTGTTTTGTCAGATGTCCTGTTTCAATGTCATCCAAATCTATTAACTTCACTACTGGAGCCACCCAAAATCCCCCAACCCCTAGTCTTCAAGCCCATCTCTGTCTCCTGTTTTCCTTTTCCGTAATACCCCCCCCCCTCTCTGAAACGTGGCTTTCTTTTGCCCGCCTGTTTTGCTCCACACAGACCCGCCCTCTTTTCTTTGGAAAAAGTGACTTCCCCAATGCAAAGGAAGGGCCATTCTGGGCAGCAAGGTGCTGGACAGCTATTCCAGAAGTGACTTTATTGGCAGTTCTCCCAATTCTTGATCATACCCACACCTATCAACCCCCAAACACCAGCAACTTGCCAAAAGACAAAGGTTGATAACCAGAGTCGGGGTGTGGGAGGGTCACTTGCAAGGGCTTTGCTGTGGGCGAATAGTCTCCCGTTTGGACAGGATCAGGAAATTTTTGTAAAACATTACATCAAGGGGGTCTGATTTGGTCTGCAGTATATTAGCCGGCGAGGAATTGCTGGTTTAAGTGGACAAATCAGCTGGGTCTTGATGCCTGTGTCAATGATAGAGTTATTTCCCCTTCCTCTTCTGTCCCGCTCACTGTCTTTGAGCAGAGCCACTTGTTGGACTGTAGCCCACCAGCCCCCCTCTCCTCCGTCTTCAACAGCAATGGTTGAATTAGATGAACTTGAAGGCCATCGATATAGATATATATTCACTATACATATCCAATCGAATAAAGGAACTTAATTGTAGAGCGCATGGATCCCCTCACCGGAGCTCAAAGGTTGCGCTGGGGCCATGGAGCTTATGGAAGTTTCCTGTTTCGGTTGGCTTGCCTTTCCTGTCGATTTACCACTGTCAAGTGAAGCACTGTCATCCTTTTTTTCCGTCTGATTTAGCGTGCCCTTTCACACTCTGGACCACAGAGTTTGGCTCATAGTACTTAGATTTTGCAATTTTGGCCATTGCTCGTCAGAGCTTGCAATAATGGTTCCGTTTTGCAGCCATGTTGGCCATTGTCTGCATGACATTGCCCAAAAAACATCAGACCCTGAAAATCTCGGCGCTGATAAATTGTTATAACCCAGAGGCTAAACAGGACAACTGCCCCCACATCTCTCACCCATTGATGGATATGTAACTGACTGCCATCCACTCAACTCCATCGCCTCCTGCCATTCCCCATTCCTCAGTCGCCTTCCATTCTGCAAGCCCCCCATGTGTACAAGCTTGTTCCTTGCACAGTTTCAGACTGCAACCACCTCCTGCTCACCAACTGGTATCTGGGAGCTGTTCAGAACGGACCATTTGGAGCACCACATCTGCGCCAAAGTAAAAGATGACCTGAATGTTCATGAAGTTGGTTGGGGGTAGGATGTGTGTTAGCCTTCCTCCTGAGCACTCACCCCCTTCTCATATCCTTGTTTAGCATGCTGGGAGCCCATCCTGCCGCAATGGCACTGACAGCAACAGCAGTCAGCGCAGCAAGGGCAGCAGGTGGCCTTCCATTTGGCATCCTTGGCGACAGACCTGGTGCCACGCAGTGGGCGGTCATCAAATCATCCCCTCAATGTGTTACCTGCATGTGCCAGCTGTGCAAGGTTACCGAAGCTCACATGGGTCCTTTTCTCAACTGCGCATCCCGCCCCGCCCACAAGGTACGGCGTAGCTGCCGCCACCCTGTGCCATCCAATGTGAGGACAAAGAACGCGAGGAATTCGGACAAGGATCTACGGCATGTTGCGAGTGCCACCAGAACGGAATCTCCTCTCACTCTCTGGTCTGGTACTGCCCAGGGGTACGTCTTTACAACCTCATTCTCGTGGATATGCAGCTTCACGAAAGGGGTGAGATCCAGCAGCATCAGAGAGCACTGGTTTACAAACTCTATTGGCATGATTTTGACAGCACCAAGAAGGCCGGTGCTATCAGCGCACTCTGGCATCTCTTAAAGAATGCTACCTGGCCTTTAACTAGACAAACCACAAGCTGCTGCCAGCGTTGGAGACAGCGGCCCATTGGAGATTGTGAGCATGAACATGCTTTGTCCCAGTCCCTTTCCCCTTTCTCCCAACCCACGAACACAACCGCTAACTCTCACTCCCCGCCCCTCATCCCCCCTCCTCCAGGTCCTTGAAGCATGAAAAGAAAATTGTCCCCCTCCTACAATGGGTCAGAATCCTCGCTGCACCAGTCCCAATGGAAAACTCCAAGAACTACCCTGCCTTGAAAGTGGCCTGGATGTGTTTGATTCTTCACCTACGGTATATTTACCTGCACCACTTGTCAAATGAGGATGACATCTCCCTCAAAGAGCTGAGTGCTGCAACAAAGCAGATGCAGTGCAATTGTTGAAAACGCTACAAGGGCATCCCCACTGTCAACACTCACTACGCCACACAATTTTCTGACACCTGCCCGTTGGCCTTCATCTTACGCCGGTATACAACGTTTGGCAAGGAAAACTTACTTGGCCTCCTTGGTGTGTGAATCACAGGGAATTAGCAAAACACGGTGGTTTGGAAATCTCTCATCTTTGATCTCACGCTGCAGCGATTGGTAGCGATGTTGACTGAACCTGGCGTTGATGTGCTTAAAAAGTAGGTTTTGGCATGTATCTCCCTACCTTAGCTGCTCCATGCTTTGTCCTGTGATACAGATGTGCTGTCTGCCTTCCTTATCAAGAATTGCAATAACCAACTCCAATTTCATGAATGGGTTCCGCGCGCTCGAAATGGTCGGATGATTCCTGGGCGTTCCCTTTATTGAAGGTGACTGGGATGTTCTTCTGGTTAGATGCTCTGTGTCGACAGCGACCCTCACTCATGGTCACTCTTTGCATCTAGGCGTGTCAGGTAGGCCAAGGGCTCGGGGGATATGTCGCTACTTTAACAGGGGGAGGGGAAGGTTGAAAATGAGGAGGAGCTGCTGATACTTTGGGAAATCTGCATGTCTGTGGTGGAGGTGCTCAACTGCAAAGCGGCTGGGAGAGGGGGTGTGGGGAGGTTGTGCTACATACTGTTGGGTATTTATTAGATCACTTGCACTGACCCCTAGTTCTTTTTTCATTAGTCTGCCCTGGAAGAGGTGCTGCTGTTGGTGCGCCCCGGTCATGGTCTTCAATCTCCTAAAATTGCCAGTGTGCAACTACATCTCGGATTCCCACCCCCCCCAAAGGGAAAATGAGTGGGCACGCACAGATAGCATTTCATTCAAAACAGATCTGAAAACTACCTACCACCATCAGATGAAATCTAAATAACCCCCATTGTCAGCACTGCTGCAACACCTTCACAAACCCTCATATGATAAATACAAAAACTACTTGTCACGATCATGGAAGACTTGTCGATGTTTACCTGACTACTTGACATGGGTCTGGTTGTTGGCGGCAGACTCGGAAGTGGCAATGGCATTTGGAAGCTATGCTGGAGGGCATGTGGGATTTGTCAAGTTCCAAGAAGAGCACCAATGATATTGAGGGGATCATCACATGGGCCACACATGCCTTAAAGTGGAATTTGTAGTGGATCTGGATGGTAGCAGCTGAGGTTGGAGCAGGAATTGGAGCAGCTAGAGGTATAATATGCATGCTACTGCTCGAGCGAGGTCCCTTCTTGTGCACTGTTTTGGTCTTTTTACGGAGCTTAGTGTCAGAGCGTCAGGCATCATATTTCACACACCCTTCAGCTGGATCACTGCGCCTCCACCCCCCCAGAAAATGAAAGAAAACGTTGTTGTTGGAGAGAGGCCTACATTCGAGCCATGTTCATTTGGGAGGGAGGCTTCACAGTATTTGTACCTGGGGCCTGCTTTGCATGCTTAGACCATCGCTCCCCGTTGCTCCCGTAGTTGTGGTCGTGCTGATGCTTCTGGACATGAACTACTGACTCTTTGCTGCCCTTAGCGGGAGTCCCTTATGCTGGAGGGGATTAAAACAGATTCCGATGCGAAATGGGAGACACATTAGCTGTCGCAACCCTCCTCCCCTCCGCCAAAAGAGAAAGGAGTACCAGTAATTACGCAGTGTTCGAGAGTGCTCACAAATGGTGGCCACATCCAAGAGGGGCATCATCCATGTGGCACACCATGCACTGGCCCTAGTTCCTTCTCAGGCCCTGGGAGGGGTCCTAAATGACCTAGAGCGGAGTGGAGGTGGAGGCGGAGCAGGAGGTGGAGGGGTGCGGCTGAGTATGCAGCACAATGTCCCACCACAAGACAGACGGTGGATTCTGGGTGTGCCAACCTGCCTTTGGAAAGGTACGCTTCTGCAGCCTCTTCTTCTTTATCATAAGGGTCTCAAGACAAACGAGTTTGTTCATTCAAAGCCAAGGTGTTGGGCGTGGTCCAGGAGAAGTTCGCGGAATAGCCAGCACAATCTTGCCCTTAGTCTTGCCCTTAGACTTCTTGTCGGCACTGATTGAGTAGGAGAAGTCTCCGTCAAAGGCGTACTTGTAGGTACTGGTGCCCTTGTCTTCCCCGCTGGTGCTCCCATGTTGTCCCCACTGGTGCTAGTATGGTCCCTCTAGCATTCCTGGTTCAGCTCCTGTATACTTCATGCTTAACTTCCCCATCCTACTCATATCCTCCCCCTCGCTGCCCCACTCTTCTACAAAAGCATGCCTGCTGGCTGCCGGGAGGATCACATTGTCGCTAAGCACACCCTCAGTGGGCTCTGCTTGGTCCTCCTTACCCTCCACATCAGAGTCCAAGATGGCCGTGCCGACTCTGGAGGTGTATGCCTGGCTGAGCGGTAGTGATGGGATTTTCATTGCGGAGCAGGCTATGCAGGGCCTGGAAGCCACAGTCAGCATGCGGGATATGGCTGGTACAGGACTTGGCACACATAAAGTCAACCATTGTCTTGACCATCTTGCATTCGTTATCGGACAGATCGGTTAGGGCAATTAGCTCAAGTCAGTTGTGAGGTTGAGGGGGTCTCCAATGACGTGCCACCCGATCTGTCCAATGCACACAGTCTGGCCCTTTCTCTCTCGAGCCTGATCCTCACGGCTTTGTCCATGGTTTCAAAGGTGTGACGGCATGGAGGCACTTTTTGAGGGTAGGATGTGCAGAGGGTCAGCCATTAATCAACAAGTGTGGAAAGGTTGGTGGAGGGGAGAGGGGGGTTCTGATGTGGATTGGGTGGGGGGCCATGGGTGGCAACGGATGGTCCACTTTTGGAGTTGTGTTGGTGATATTGTGAGGACGTTTTAATGATGTAAATGACAGCCATTGCTACAACAGAGGGTCAGTTTATGACCGCCTAGCCACGGCAAGAAAAATAGACCTTTGAGGTTGAGCAGTCCTGGGACCTGGCGGTCCTTTCTGCCCCTCCTATTTCTTGAAGAGGGGGTATCCTTACAATGGCAAGTAATACTTGAAAAGAGAGGCGGGCTCACATAAAGCAATCAGGGGCGGTTGCTGTTGAAATCCTCTTGGTCGCAACATCTGCTGTGGGTGGTAGGGATCTTGCACTAAGGTTGACGCTTCAGATGGGGATCGGGCACTTCTGAGCACTGTGTGGTGGGGTGGGGTAGGGTGGGGTGGGGTCCTGCAATAATGCTTATGTTGGTGTTAAAACTTGGGGGCCTTCAGGATCTTCAAGTCATGGCCCGCTGGACCCGCTTCGCTGGTGGCAGACATCGAATGGGTTTAAGAATATCCAAAGCCCTCTCGAAGGGCTCTTTGAAATCCCGAGAAGTAATAGAAGCTTCATCCATGTACCAGTCTGCAATTCTCCCCTAATAAATGGACCAAAAGCAATGTGACATCTCCATGCAGGCACATCGCGGCTGCCACATCTTCACCACTGTTCCCCCAAATCTGAGTAACTGTGCTCCCGCAGCAGATGATGGCTGGGCAGCTTATGAACATGCAGATGCAGCAGCAGATGCAGGAGGCCCTGATGAAGCAGACAGAAGCACAGCAGCAGATCGTGACCCTGTTGAGGCAGCAGGCAGAGCAGATGGCAGGCAAATGTTTGCTTGGAGGGGCAAGCAGCAGGAGGGCGAAACGCAAAGAAGCACAGCCAAGCTTCGCAGTTCATTTTTCATACCCCTTCTAGTTGGGTTTGCCAGCAGCTTCAAAGGTAGTCCCCAAGTTGGCCAATCAGAAACCGGTCACAGCTGATATTCAGCTGACGCCGCTCTAAAGCGTTATTGAACATTATCTCAACAGAGTTAGTGTTTCGCCAAGACTTAACCACGGCCATTTTGTCAGAGCCACCATGTCTGCAAGTGGTGAGATTCACATCCCTGAACGCACCTTCATCTGCCATACAACTGGGACTGACAAATCTCCTTGCAAGGAGGCACAATTTTCCTTGAAAAACTCCCCCCCTCTTGCAAAATCACTATATGGCTTGTGGGAGACGTTGAGCAGTACCTCCTGAAAAGCTACAAAGGGACAGACATTTCCCAACAGCCATGAGAGTTTCAAGCATATCAAGAAGAAGATGAAGAATAAGGCGCAGAACTGCAATGTGTTGGAGGGCGAGAGCTACGAGCAAGTTGTTACGAAAGAGCACTTACACCGTTTCGACATCTTCAAATGCGACACTTTCTTGTGCAGCCTGAAGGATTTGCTCCCTCCACCAGCCTGATGCACCAGATCAACTGACTGGCTCTTCATCATTTGCAACTCTGTCTACCTCAAAGAATATCTAAAGAGCGCATCTGGCTGCAAACAGCCCAGTAGTGATGCCAAATTTATTGGCACTTGGGTTCAACGACGCAAACGGGAATGAAAAAGGCGTGGAGTGTGATTACCACAATCACGGTAGCAAATATCATAATAACCACGATCCCAAAGACAACAAACCCGCCACAGAAAGTGAACAGGCCACCAAAGACAAACCTGCAAAGCCTACTTAGGCTCCTGCCCTGTATGCCTGACCCAAAGGCGCAAAAAACCTGTTTGAAGAACAGTAAGCATCACCTCCTGCCAACTGTCATCATCACCTTTTCACAGTTGACTTTAGAGGTTCGCCTCGAGTGATTCACCGCTTCCCAAGATTTGGAGCTAGACAAGTTCTCCCACCTGCTACAGACGCTTGCCCTGGACTTAGGGCAGGTTTAACCTATCAAAAGCAATCACTGCTGCTCAAATTGTCGCCGCCGGTACAACTGCAACCCTTCTCGCCCGCAAAAAACGGACAACTTTGGGTACCACAGGACACGATGAGCCAAAGTGAATTGCACAAGAGGCCACATGAGTGGTTCAGAAAACCCTGCAAGAGCTGTAAGATCCTACCACAGCTACAATCCAGCCAGTTCCGGCTAAGAGCAAGTGCCGCCTGGGAAGGAAACCCGCCAAGTGATCCCAGAAGTCGTCGAGAATTGTCAAGTTATTGCCAAACTTTGCATCCCCTCTATCTGCTCTACAGCAGCAGCTTCATTGCCACCCGCCTCTGTCCCCGACACATACTTTACATGATGATTCACACCCTTTTTGACTCATTTGTGTTATTTTTTCTCTGTTTATAGTGTGGGACTAATTAATTATATTTACTTAGAGTAGGGAAGCATGAACCCATGCAATAGTTGATAGCAAGAACCCCTGGTCCATCCTTGGACTTCACGTTTTGCAAAAGTCTCTGACCTTGGTGGGACCTCCTCAGAGTGAGGAAATTCCCATCTACATCGTATACAGTGAAAATGGACCAACCTGTGGTCAGAAGTCAGACTCTTTCCCTGAAATCATACCTAAACTGGATTCACAAAATATCTGTGGTTCACTCGCCCTCCTTGACGCCTTAAGTAACTCCCTCAATTCTCTTTGTCAACAACACTCTGGCAAGCTCCTACGTTGCTCGTTTTCAGCTGATTCCCCTTTGCTAGCATAGAGCGCTCTTATATATTGGTTCATCAAATGGTAGCACCACTCAGTTCCTTCCTCACCTCCTACTCTCTTGGTTCTTCAGCAACTTGTCAATACTGCAATTTTGACCCCTATCGACTTGGCTAACATCAACCTGGCCTTTGCTCGAAACCTCAGCAGCGTGCAGATCACGCTCGCCCAACTCCTCAACTAAATGTAACATGCCCTTTGAGAATCTCTGTAACAAACGCCCTTGGGCAAAGCCAAGGTGGCTTTATAGTTGGAAGGCCTCAACCAAAGCATTGAAGTAGTCACAAACTTCATCTTGTCATGAGTGACTACCAGGAAGAATACTGCAAAAAGAACTTCAAACGAATAGCTATCTGTGATGCAGCCCAATTGTAACACAGGCATCCAATGGACACTTGCAGCCTATGGGGGAAATATATGTACATGCGGAAGCGCCGGAAGAGGTCAGGGCGGTTATTACGAAAGAGGCGTACCACCCAGAGGCGCCAGGTCTCGAGGGCATACTGATTGTGGAAAAGGAGGAACACACGTGTTACATGGTGTACAGCTGCTCAATCCTTTGAGGCAGAGCAATAGCATCTTCCCTGCGACATAAATAGTTAGAGCGAGGACACACCCGACAACCATTTTGAAACCAACGACCTCAGGATGAACCTTCATCCTGGGACGTTGGACCCTGCTGCACCTTGCAGTAGTCACAAGCGAGATTGGGAGGCCAAAGGCGGGATAAATTATGGGACCCCTCCTGGGCCCTCAGATCTTGAAGAAACCAGCAAGTCACCTCACTTGGTTGGCTCATAAGAGGGAATTCAGAAGTTTACACGAGAAAGACAAAGCCAATGACCCTGCCCTTGCACTGTTTGTCAAAAAATCTGTTGAGCCCCTCATCCTTGATCCTCTAGTCATCCATGCCTGCTTCAATGGTCGCTTTGCAAGAATGCTAATAGGATCCCGATGCAATAAGCTAGTGGAATGTGACTGGTTCATCACCAAGCACCGCATCACCAAAGGTTAGTCAAGTCCTCCCATCCTCTTCAGGTCGACATAGCTGGTATCGGCGAATCAACACAATCCCCCAACATGACTTGTGTTGACATTAGCCTGCTACACACAGCTTCAAGAAACAAAGCTGAGCTAAACGCTCCACCTTCCATTGTCACCTCCATCAGATACAATTATCCTTGGCCTCCCTCTGGCAAAGCAACTCCACGGACTCACTACTGCTTGGCCTCACTACACAGCAACACCTGCTTTAGAACTCAAACATCAATAACAGAATTTTGTCATTCCCTCACAGCCAGTACTCCGTGGACGGTAAACATCTGACAACCGGAATCAGGGAAGTATGGCTCATGCTCCAACACTTGCAACTTTGCCATCAACCGCAGCTATGAAAACTGACTCTCGGATTCTGAACTCCCTTGATTCTGTTTTAGGCACTACAGATATGAAGCACAAACAAATCCAAACTGCATTCTTCTTTTTTGAACTCGTCAAAAACACTCAGCCAAACTTCTACCGGCTGTGTCGGCTCACAAGAGGAGCTCAACCAATTAATGAAGCATATTGATGGCTACCTAGTGAAAGGATGGATTCGGCATACTCAGTCGTCATGAGGAGGACCCATTGTATTTGACGTGAAAACAGACTACGGCTTGCCCCTATGCCTTGATTGTTGTGACCTCAACACAGTCCCGAAGCGACCACGCATGTTGCTACCCAGCCTCCTCCAGATATGTGACCGCCTAGAAGAAGCCTGATACTTCGCCCATTGGACATCCAGGATGCCTCCCCCCAGATCCAGGACCCAGATGACACTATCAAGAAGACATCCAGTTGAACAAGATACAGCAAAACAGAGACCCTAGTAATGCCATTTGGATCATCTAATGCTCCAGCTTTCTACTGACAATCTGCGTACGCCACCCTTGGTAGTCTGGACCACAAGTTCGTTGTCTCCCACCTTGGTGACATATGAATTGACACAAAACCAAAAAAAGAGCATGAACATCCTGTTGAAGAAGTCCTGGTAGTTGTACTAACAGAAGAGCTGGACATCCAACCAAGCAATTTCCTCTCGGTCAAAGAAGAAGACAATTTCTGCGATCATCAAGTCAGGGGTGATGGCATCTCCATTGCTCTGGCCTAAATCGTCTCCATCCTCAATTGGGAAATCCCACAGAACACCCTCTACATTCATTCGTTCCTAAGATTCAACAACTACCCCCTTGCCTTATGTCAACAAATACTCAGAGATTGCCTACCTGCTTTCAGAACTACAGTCGTAAAAGAAATCCAGGACATGGACCCTATGTGAAAAGTTCTCCTTCGAGCATCTCCAACATGCCACCTCAAACTGCACCCGTGCTTGCCGACCTCCACTGTAGCTTAGGACTTACATCTCCTTAGACACCTCCAATTACGCCATAGGCAGATGGGTAGCCCAGCGCAGTATGGAGAATTCACCAATTCACCTGCTAATTTGACCAATATCAGAGATCTGACCGACCTCATTCAACCCCAACCCATCTCATACTTCAGAAGTAAATTATCCAGTAAAGAAAGAAGAGCTGCTAGCCATTGTCAAACTCCTGAAACCCAATTGGCAAAAGCCCATAGGCATCCACTTCTGTGCCTTCTCAGACCACATATCCCTGATCTATCTGAACACTCAGCCAAAGATAAGCTGCCAACTAGCTAGCTGGAATGAAGAAATCCAGGAGTACAAATTCTCCATCAAATACTTGCCGGTCAATTCAATACCCTTGCAGACCTTCAATCTTGAGCGCCTCAGTATGCCCCCAAACTGAGCCAAATGCCAAGGATGCATCGAAATCTTCGGCAGCACCCTACTCATGTCCTATCTCGAGGCCCCATCAATCAGCCAACTAGCCGATGATTTCATCCACCCAGAAAAAGCATCAACATGGCTCCAATACATGACCATTGACAGCTATGACCTCGACATTAAGTCACGAAGAGCTAGCATCTCATATGAAGCCTCAAAGCTAAGCCACCTCACCGAACATCGATTCAACAACTATTTCCTCTACTATGATGGTCAATTCTATGTTCCAGAGGTCCTGACGGGTCCATCATAGAACGCGAAGACAACCAAGTTGCCAAGGGAGGCCATCAGGGCGGGATCAAGACCATAATAAAAATTGTCGCAAAGTACTACTGGCCATCTTTGTTTGTGTAGATCAATCAGTACATCACCAGCTGTCCTGATTGTTGACGTATGAAGGATGCCAAATAAAGTTACAGCTTTCTTCTTCCTCTCCTGGTTCCTCAAACCTGCTGTGAGATGACCGGATTTACGCCTTTACAATGCCAGTATCGTTCAGGCCACATGGGGAGCAGAGTTCAACCACTGCCTTTGTGTCATTGACGGCTTCTGCTCTCAGATCATCCTTGTCCCCGACAACGATGGATTGACAGCGCAATCCCTGGTAGATCTCTTCAACTCGCAGGTATGTGCCCAGGTCAGCTACCCCCTGGTCTTTTTCACAGACTATGAAGCCCAGGTCATGTCGACCTTCTGCCAAGCGTTCACAAAAGTCGCCGCCAGTCAGAAAGACATCGCCACGGCTCACCACCAGCAGACAACCAGCAGACCAACGGCAAGTGCTGACTAATGATCCACACTGTGAAGAGGTTCCCAAACCTTACCTCAACCAAAGATTCCTGCCAGTCCTCGAATTCAATGTCAATGCCACAACTACCAGAGACCTCCACCTAACCCGTTCTTCATTGAATGAAGCATTGTCGCCAGCTCTCTCGGATACAAGGAGAAATAATCCCGGCCATGGGCGAATCACCCTGTCTTAAAGCCCATCAGGGCCACAAAATGAGACCCAGGTGGTGTTGCTCTATTGGAGCAGCCTTGGGTGTCTATACAGAGCAATCGTTGGACTTAGCTTTGAGACGTCTCATAGCAACCCACTGTACATCAGCGAAGCCCTATCCCATATATATACCCTCTGTATTCCCTTATTATTTATATTGCGCCTGTACGTAGCTTAGTGCCTTGCCCCTAGGCCAGTAAGTGGTGGCGACCACATGTGGGAATCACCACCCTTCTCACTTTTTCTCCTACCGTGAAGGAGACTTGGACACCTCCACCTGGACCCAAGCCTCAAACGAGCTGAAGACCCCAGTATACAGTACGCGGTTTTCTACATGGTAGCACCACTGCTTCCGGCCTCCCCTCCAAAGAAAGACCCAAAGATAAGTATCACCCAGGAGGGAAACTTTTTCAGTACACCCCTTGAGGTTTATCATGTCCCCACCTCGATGTTCACCAAAACTACCTGAGAATCCCCTCATCACTTCCTCCACTACCATGACGTCATGCCCCGCGGACGAGGACCTGGACACAGGAAACCCGCCGGCCTCACCCTGATGTTGGCCCAGTTCCCCAAGGATCTGGAGGTCATCCTTTCTCCTGCCCCTCCACTGCCAACACCACTGCCAGTCAACTTGATCGCCATGGAGACCTCAAAGCCCACCCTTGCCTTGTGCAAAGAGGATTTCCCCACCTTCACCAGTCACAAGAACAGCATCGAGAGGACGGCTCACTTCCTTGAGCTGTCAAATACTCCACCGCAATCTTCGACGAGGATCCCTATCACTCTATTGAGGATAAGTGTCCGCTTGTGAAGACATCCATGGGCAGCGGCGCAACACCTGGTTCTGTGCGCGCAAGAAATAATACGAGAACCAGGGCGGCTTCCATAAGCTGTTCACAAGCAGTTAGGACCGAACAACATCTTAAACTCTACCTGGAATGAGCTCAAGAAAATTCGCCTCAACACAAGCCTGAACAAAATCAAGTTTGGTGAGCTGAAAAGCACCGCGGACCAGGCCTAGGAGCATAACGACAGAAAGATGATCCAAGCGCTTGTCTACATCTACTACTAAACGGACATTCTTCCTCACAGCGAGAAGCCCGTAGGCGTGAATCTGTACAAGTTGGTCTTAGAGTATGAAAATTGAAAAGAGGAGGACAAGCTTGGATTTGACCTGGCGATGGCATGCACTGGGGTCTTGCGCACATACGCCAGCTTCGTCTACACTGAGTAGAGATAGCAGACAAAGGAGGAGATGGACACAAAAAGAGGAGGACCAGTTTGCAGAGAGGCAACCCCAAAGGGGGAGGGCTGGAGAACGTGAAGCGCTGGTCCCGCATCAAGGGCGTGAGGCCCTGGGGAAGTGCAAAGAATACTGAGCAGGCTGCGGAGTCGGAAGAGTTAGTTGAGACAGAGGCTGCGGTAACTACCACCCGCACGACCAATGCTGACCCCCTCGCCAGTTGCTTCAACCAAATAAGGGAGTACCAGTTGCAACAGCTACTGCTGCAGATATGCACTGGAACTCGGAAACCCAACCAAGCAAACCGTTTGCAACTGCTTTGGAAGTTGCAGCCATAATGTGATGGACTGCGGCTCCCCCTACAATAATGCAGCATTAGCTGCCCCGCCGGGACCCCCTGAGGTGCCAGGGGCAGAGGAGCAGTCAGAGGAGGAGGCTATGGGCCTGACATCCACAAGATCAGGGTGGAAGACCCCAACACCAAGTTAGAAGTTCACCGCAAGCACACACCCATCTTGAGCGTCAAAAATGATCAGGCTAACAGTGGCCAACGGGTGGATGCTTACTCAAACACTGACAGAGATTTGTCGAACCAGGGCGAATCGGGTAGCCAAATGGGTGACTGTGAGGATTTCCAAGACCGCTGGAGGGAACGCCCTTTCCCTGGCGGCTCACCAGCGCATCAGTGCGCACCGCGCAGATGAATACACAGCTGGCAAGAGAACACTAACGTCCCTCAAAAACCTCCCCCTCGCGCCTGAAGGTCAAAACACGGTCTGTCCAAGGAACACTTCTAGGCCAGCTCTTCGGATCTTTCTTGAGGGCTATACCTACAAGATCCTTGTTCTGCCCAATTTAAGGGGCTGGGAGGCTAAGCACCATACAAAGAAAATCTGTCTCTACGTAGTTACCCGCAACAACGCCATGGAAACTGAAATGCCAACAATGTAACCGCCAAGATTTTTGCCCACCAAAGGCTCAGGAATCATGTATCTGAACACTTCTATACAAATGAGGCAAATGGCAATTTAAGTTGTTGGTGATGTTCCACTTCTCCCCTCATCCAACAAAGCTAACCGAATTCAGATACCAAGAGAAAATGTTCCCCCTCAGGAGGTTCCCTGAGAGCAGAGGAAACCTAGACCCCACCTGGCAACCGCTGACAACAATCAGGAAGACATCCTCTGCAACATGATCAAGAAGTTAGACACCACAGGCATATACAAACCAAAGAAGGGCCTGCCCCCCCACTATCCCAACCTCAACTTCAAGATGGCACTTGAGAAACGCTCCAAACCAAAGAACTATACCCTCCCACCAATGATTAGCATGGCCAATTGTTTACCGCCCTCACGGCAAAGAACTTTGCCGCAGCATGTGCGTAAATCACTACACCAGCTTCGGCGCCATCCCAGTCCACAGTTACAAAATGATACCAGGTAAGCAGGTTGCAAACCTCCACGAGTCCGGAGTCTGCGCTCACGTGGGCACGCCTGACGTGTTCATAAAGGACCAAGATCAGAGGATTATGTCGGACTCCTAGGAAGCCTTCACCATAATGGCCCGCATCAAGAACTCTGTTGGAACAGCAGGCCATCAATAAAAAAACAGAAAGACTGAACTGATCAGTAAGACTGTGAAGTACATGAAGACCTAGTATATAAATTGTACAGGGGCCAACTGGCTGTTCTTCCATCCCTTCCTGGAATTTTGCATCAACAGCTCCCCCTCTCGCAGCAGCAGGCTGCCCCCCTTTCAAGCCAAACAAGGCTACCACCCTGAGTTCCTTGATTTTGCTCACCCAGACACTGTCATCAGGCCTACCAACAAAGTCGACCGCTCCCGACTCCACCGCTATGTTGCCAACCAAGACATAATCCGTGCTCAGGACCGCTACACAAGTCGACAGCGTCCACATAAGCTAGGAAATTGGCAACAATTTCATTATAAACCTTAACAGAATCAACATCCTCCTAGGGCTCACCCTACCTCGCAAGATTGTCCCAAGTTGGAAGCGCCCCTTCCCAGTCCTCGGACAAGGCCATATCACTGACACCCACAAGCTGAATATGGGCATATCAAACAATGCCAAAGTATACCACTGTTTTCGTGTTAACATCAATAATCTGTCCATTGAGTCTTCTACCTCTTCGCAAGAGCGCATGCCACCTCCTTCCCAACCAGTTTCAATCCTTGGCAAGGACAAGTGATACGTCAAGCGCATAGTCAACCAAAGGATCATGTGCGAACCCGTGAAGAACGGAAATGTCGTCAAGAATAAAAAGTCAAATGGCTAGGCTGGCTTGACAGCGGGACTACCTGGGGTCCCCTCAGAACAATGCAGCGGCCCATCGTGAGTGGTAACGCATGCACAGTTTTGTGTTTAGAAACACCCTTGTCTGCATATGGGGAAATCTTACCATAGAATGTTCAGGAGCTTCGTGCTTGACTCCTAAAACAAGGGTAGTGTAGCCTAGCTCTGCCTCACTACGGGAATCAGGAGGTGAAGCTCTGCCTCTATAGGGGCCAGAATGCAGGTATTGGCTGCCCGCTCACAGGTCCAGTGTAGGGGCATTGCCTATCGGAGCCCAAAGGACTTTCAGAGCGTAGAGAGCAGGGTGGTTGGGTCATGGTTGCCTGAACCCCAAGTGCCTGTAGCTATGTCCACATCTTGGAAGAGGGTTGGGGAGTGTAGCTCCACCTCTGCTCAAAGACAGTTGCCTGCGCGTTGGTTGCACAGCCACAGCCTACCCTTGTTACAGGTACTTCCTGATGGTCAGGAGCAGTGTGCTTCGCTCGTGGTCGCCTGAACCATAAGCCTCTGCAGCTGTCTGCTTGGCTTGGGGCAGGGTCAGGGGACCCTAGCTGCGACTCTATACGGGCAGGGTCCGGGAACAACCACATGCGCCGTCAAAGCCATTTCCCTACTAATTTGTTATAGTGGTATTGCTTGCCCAAGTCAGCAGGACCTGCAATGATGTCGCCAGAACTCCAAGCTTCAGGAGTTTTGCATGCGCCTTGGACAAGGTTTGGGAGCCTAGCTCTTGGCTCATTAACTAGTCACCTGCTGGTCGTGAAGACTCCTGTTGGTAAGAAGAACAAGGGTCGACAAATCTTAAGTCAAAAATCGCTAAACACAAGAATCCTCCCCAAATCCCACTCCATCACCCCATCAGATATGCAAACTTACAAGCAGCTGGCTACAAGATACGCGATGTGCTGGAGTAGGTGCCTCTTCTCCCAGCCCAGGTCGCCCACGTTCACATTTTCACCTCTACTCGCAACTTGGGATCCTCATGCTACTCGAGGCTGTCGTAAATTGCATCCGCGTCCCTACCCGGGAACCCTGAGGTAATGCTCTACAGGGGCAGCCCTTGGACCACCGGACAGAGCGACTGTCAGACTCAGGCTTGTAAGGTCCCAACATGTTGCACTGATAGGCTAAGCCCACTTCCATACACATCCACCATGTTTTGCCTCATTATCTCTTCCCCCACCGTAAAGGAGACTTTGACACATCCCCCTGGACCACAAATCTCAATGGCTTTGAAGACCTCTGATAACAGTAGACTGTTTACAACACCACCACTCGAAAGAAGCTGCTTGAATTCGCCAAGGAACAGAATGACGTCAAGGCAATCGTTGAAGCGGCCCTCAAATAGGCTCAAGATGGTTACGCCATTTCCGACCATCGAAACCGCGACCCTTTCTTCTACAAAGCCAGAGACCAAGTCCCCCTCAGCATTGCTGGCATCACAACCCGCTCAGGACGTCCCTAACAAAAAAGTCCATTGATCGCTTGACAGGCCCCTTCATTATCGTTGGTCCAGGGCTGACTCCGGGCACCTACAATCGCCATATCTTGACTGGCAGCACACACCCCGTATAGCCCTACTTCTATGTCAAGATCTGGAAGCCCTTCATCAACTGAACTTCTCCATCCATTGTGGCAACGCTATAATATCCCACCTAGCTCTGATTGATATAGAAGACAAAAACAAATAGACCATCAAAAAGATCATCAACATCGAAGACTATGGCACAAAACGCAAGGACAGATCCTGCGCTCATCGCTACCCATTTCAATAGCTCGGCTACCCGGATATGGACAACCAATGGCTCCAATTCGGAGCCATCAGGACACCAAAGTATAAAAGAACTGGCTCAACGAACACGCTTGCTCACTTCCCTTAGATATTCACCTAGAAGAAATGCCATGGTCATCTTCCCCTTCGACTCAAACCAGAACATCCACTACATACTGGAAACAATGCATAGACCTCTACGCGAACCCAAAGAGACCTTATACTTGTCTGAGAATTTGAGCTACAGGTCTCCTCAACATTACTTCTGCTAAGTTTTTAGGTGACATCCAAATATGATAAGTTGTTGTTAAGTGTTATCTCTGTGACGTTTTGAGGTGTGAAGGCAACTTAGTCACAAGAGGTAGCAGCAGAACCTTATAACTGCCTCAATCCTAAGGCCAGCAAAATGGACTTTATAAATCCTATAACGACACAGGAGGGTGCAAGATGACCCTACAACTGCACGCTGTATGACAGAAGAAGGAGCTGGATACCCCTAGTGCACGACCAAAGACGACTTTTGGCTGTGCGTGCCCCTGTATGTAGCCTTTTTGGTTGCTCAGGGTTAAGCACATGCGTTTTGAGGCAAGAGGGCGCCGGACGACCCTACATCTGTGGGTGTTACACTGGAAGAGGGAACAGTCCATCCTTAGACAACTGGCGAGCTTGCCCATGACAGCCCTGAACTCCCCTGGAAGTATCAGCCGTCCATGATGACCAAGAGATGGACCAGACATGTTGCGACGCAAGAGAGTGCCAGAGAACCCTAGGACAACCAGAGAATTCGCTTGTGAATGCCCTGAACTCCCCCAGAGAGTCTCTTGCGACTGCCTGGAGATTAACAGCACGTTTTGTGCTGAGGTAGGGTGGAACGGAGTACCCTTACCAATCTGACTGCCTCGCTACACCAGAGTTTGGAACAGGTTACCCTAAACCATCTACATTGCGACGCAAGAAGGTGGAACAGAATACCACGTAACCGCCTTTTACTTTTCTTTGCTAAACCTTCTGAATCTTCTTTCAGTGTCATCTGCGCCCAAACCTTTCAGACATATTCGCGCTCCTCCTCCTCCTCGATGTCACAATTCTCTTCCTCTAAGTCTTCCCAGTTCTCTGTCTAGGAATGAACAAACCTCAAACTTTGTGGGGCTCTAGATCTCTGCACCTCCAAATCCAGAAATTTGTACTCGCTTGTATTAGATTCGGAAGCCCTCTCTGCCAGCCGCGGAATCTACAGGTGCGGTGAGGAATTGCGCCCCTATTGACTCCTTTGTATCCTTTCCTTCCCTCTGTTCATACCGTGGAATTAATTGGTGGGACATACTTAGAGTACGGGGGCACAGGGTTGTAAGATTGTCAATGGCAGGAATCTTGTTTGTTCCCCGCCCATATTCGGACATCACGTGACGCAATTATCTCTGACCCAGGTGTGACTCCACTCCAAGTCAAGAATTTCCCCCACTCCGCACTCCCCTTGTATTTCCCTTCTACATTGTACATAGCGTCAGAGGACCCACTTGAGGTCCCTGGCCAGACACATTTCCAAAAACCATTCCAATACTTCCTTCCCGTCTGTTGTCATAATCCAGAGTCTTGCTGAGCTGTCCTCCTTGTCAAGTATTTTCTGGAACATTTTCATTTGTTGGATTTGGATCATTATTGGTTGAGATATGAGGGTTTGAAGTTGGTGCATAACTCTGTGGAAATGTTGAGGCTGGTGATGCCCATGTCCGGAGTTTCCGAACGCGTCTTGAGGACTCAGGAATCGTCTAGATACTTCTCCATGATTTGGATACCTTCTTCACGTGTTCCTCAATATTCCTGAAGCTTCCCCTCTGTTCCCCTAGCACTGCCCCACACCCAGCACAGCCCCAA
>KZ993855.1:0-31851 GCA_003614705.1 Blyttiomyces helicus | reverse complement strand
CGTAGGTCGTCTCGAAATCTTGGATCTTGCATTCGGTATGGGTGCGAAGGGTGTTGTGGTGCGCGACGTTACATATTTCTGGAGGGGGGGAGGGCAAGGCAACGGCGGGACCGAACGGAGAAAGGGTGAGGAGACTCGCTCGGTTCCAAAAGCGCGGCGGGGAGGGGGGGGGTCGCTCGGATCGTGTGCAATGGGGCTACTTACTCTCGATGGCCCTGTCAAATAGGGTAAGGAACTTGTCCGTTGGAGGGAGCTCGGGCATGTAGAGGCGACGGAGCGTGCGGTGGACAATGAAAGGAGAGGGTAGACCGCGGGATTTGGAAGTATGCGTTCTTTTCGCTTTGCCGATGCAGGTGTTTGTCGATGAGACGAGTGGATGTCGGTGGTCGCTGGACGCTCCCCGCGCAATTGCACAATTATTGACTGGAAGTCGCGCATATTATCTCTCATCACAGCATTCTTCGTCTTTCATCGACCAAGGGAGAAAAAAATACAACTCCGAGAGAGAGGAAACAATCCGATGGAGCGGAAGCAGCAACGACCTTCCCGGCGGCATATCATGCGAAGGGTAGCCGTTGGGGGGAGGGGGGTCGCCAGTCGCCTTCAATGGACCCAAACAGACACTGGGGCGCAAACCACAACTCGACAAGACAGCCAGGGTTATGTACAAATGGGTCCCTCTCGGGTATAGAACATCGAGAGCTGGGTAGAAGGATAAGCGAGATGCGCCGCGAGGATCGGGAACGCGTGCGGTGTGTGCAGGAATCATCCACATCCATTAGCGGTGGGAGGGGGGAGGGGGAGGGGGATTCATGCGCCTCCAGCAGCGCCTAAGAGGCTTCCGCATGAGCATGACGCCGCTGTTAAGATTCTCATTGTAGCGGTGCGGGAGCTCGGGGGGTTCGGTGACGCGGCCGTCGACCGTCATCGTAGGCCGCAGTCGTGGGGTGTGCATTCCAAGCCTCGAAGACCGCGGCTTAGTTCAGCCATTCTATATGTCATAGGATGGTCGTGGTCGTCAGGTCGCAGTTGCAGTCGTCGGATCTGTCCCCGCAATAGATGCAGCGAATGCACGCGATGGGGAAGACGCTGGACTCGCGCGCGGGCTGGTAACGTAGCCCTCGCACTATCCGTCCTCTGACAATTCCGAGTGCGCACCTCATCTCGTCCGGAGAGTGCGAGATGATCCGAGCGAGTCGGGGGAGTGGCGGGAGAGGGCGGAGTGGGGGTATTTCTCCGAGGATGGGGAGATAGATGTTGAGAGGGACGGCGTGGTGGTGGTGGAGAGGGTATCCACGTAGAAGATGTTTGTCTCGTCGTGAACCAGTTCCGTCAGAGCAGCGGAGAGGGAGGTTACGATGCCGCGGAAGGTGGAGGAGAGGGACTGGCACTTTGAGACCAAGTATTGGAGCGAACGCGGAGCCCACGAAGAGGACTCGGCGGGCGAGAAGGAGAAGTGTGCGAGGAGGGACAAAACGATGGGGCCGTCCTTCAATGCGGCTGGTGCGTTCCGGCGAGTCGCGGATGATAGAGACGAGTTTGCGGATCGCAGAATCGCCCTCTCAGATTATTTCCCGCAAGCTGCAAAAGAATGAGGTAGCTGGGCGGATCGCAAGATGGCACGTTCGGGCGCACCCACGACAAACACCGCGGCGTCTCGACCAGCCCCGCCAGTGACAGCCGCGCCTCACCGCACGCGCCCCAATAAAGCGGCCTCTAAGCTCGCAGACTGCAGCTCCTCGCGCTCCATCATGCTCTCATGCTATTGTCACCGCATCGCCTCCCCCCTGCAGTTCGAGGGCGTACAGCTTCTGGCCCCAGTTTGGGCGACCAGCAGCTGGGAGCGAACTGTGAAGACCAGCCTCGGATGATGTGGGCCGTGGTGCGAAGAGTGCCGGGAAGGTTGATGAGGCGGATGCGGAAGGAGTTGCGTTCGCGATTAAGGTGTGTCGGGAGTCGGTCGAGAGAAGGAGCTGGTCGTACGGGACGATCTAATGTATCGACTGGGATCGCTCTGGTGCCGCATTGAACCCTGTCTCGCGCCCATCGATGAGGTGATGCGGGGTGGACCCTCTTCGGCTTCGCACAGCAAAGAAGACCGACACCAAGACGGCGGAGGAGATCAGACCGACGGCGCCACAGTCCATGCTCATTGCCGTGGACAAGGGCGACGATGAGGGCAACGATGAGGACCATTCCGAGGAAGAGGATTCGGCCACGGAGGGATTCGGCCATGGCGGACGGCCAACGGCATTGCTGAGATGCGGTGTATCGTCTAACGATGGCAAAGGAAAGACGGGGGCCGTTATGTAAACAATGGAACGATGATCATCAATTGAATGCGTCCTCCATCACCCTCCCAATAGCCGCGCTGACACTCACTATTCATGCTGGGTCCTTCGGGGATCCCTTCAGGTGTAACGACTGGCCGAACCTTGTTCTTCTTCCAGAATCCGCCGAGAGACTGTAGCATTGGAACCGAACATCGCAGAGGTGCATCAACGCGTCGAAGTCGCCGGAGGCGGTTCCGTATGAACACTAATTTCCTCGGCACTTCAACCACTTGGACAGCGGGGTCGCCCAGCTCTTTTCGAGTGCATGCGTATTCGCGGACACTGCAAGGGCAACGACGAAGAGAAAGCGCAGATGGAGGGCGGGCAGGTGTAATGGTCCCAATAATGGCGAGGACAGCGACAGATGTGCCGTCAATGCTGCAAACGAGAGGTAGGGAGGACAGGCAAGGACGCGTCGAACAGCAGGGCCAACGGGCAGCAGGCGGGACGGAAATACCAGCTGCCGACAGGATCGATTTGAGGGGAAGTTGCGGTGTTTCTCTTAAGAGGACCAGTTGAGGCGCGGGAAACCAGGTTAGAACCGCCTTTTTGGATATTAATCTGGCGCTACCCAGGCCCTCCTTCTCGTTCTCCGCTTGGAAAGTCCCATAATACGGCGCCCATCTTCGTCTGAGGACATCCCGCTGCCGGATCGGGGACCATAGTCGTCGGACGCCTGACGCTTAGGCTGGGAGCGCTCCGGAGCCATCATCAACGGCGTCAAATTGCGGGAGCTACTTGTGGAGTTTGCAACTGCAGTGCCCTCTTTCGGCGAACATCTGCCGGGTAGGAGGACGATGGCGGTCCACATCGGTCGTCTGTAGCCCGCGGAACATTATTCGCCACCTCCCTGCTCGGACCCACCTCTCATGATCCTGACCCCCCCCTTTTTGTCAAGCTCGTCGAAAATATCAGGCTTCGTCCTCTTCCTCGAAGTAGTGATCTCCCCCTCATGGTGCGCTTGCTGCGACTTGATGCAAGGACTGCTCGACCGCAACGTCGAACTTGTCTTACAATTCACGCCGCTTTGCTCAATCTGTGTGCTCCAGCTGCCGCTCGCCGCATTCTCCGCCATAGTGAAGGGCGCAGAGGGAGGAATCAGAGCATTGTGCACACACAAGATGGTTCACATACAAAAACAGCCAAACCTCGGGCGACCAACCCCTCACCTCTTTTGCCTTCCGCTCTTCCTCAGCCCGGGCCTGGTTCGCAGTCGCACAAATCTGCTTTATTTCCTATTCACTCCGCTGATGCAGGAGTATCGTCTTGTGCTCACACTCATCGCATAAGCAACTCGCGGCGCTGCAGTAGTCTGCATTGGAGCTGGTAAACGTTGCGTCCGGGCGCTAGGCGAGACCTGAGTCAAATTATGGAGCTGAAGAGCACATACGAATTTGACAAGTATGTCAGAAGGATTTGCAAAAGCCACCCCACCCCCCTCCCCCTCCTCCGACGATATAGTCGGCTGCGATGCAAGATACCATCATGACCTGGTATCGAAGACTGAGTACTTCACTGTCATCGATGTCAAGGACGCCTACCATCAATGTGATGAAACGACATAAATTGGCGCTCTATGACAGAGAGAGGAAATGGGTGTGAAACAAGCTGATTGGTGGTTGCAAGAGAGGCGCCAACAAGGATATAGAAGGGGGTTTCAAAAAGGCGTCGAAGAGGGCGAAGGAACCAAAGCAGTTTTGGGTAGGAAGTGTAGGTATGATTGAGGGGAAAGCGTCCGACAAAGGACAACAGGTTGGTCCTTTGTCATTATGTACAATGTAGATGGGAATCACAAGGGGAGCGCAGGAATTTCGTCACTCAGAGCAAAGTCACACCGGGGTTGGAGATTTGTACAACACATGAAGTCCGAAGCTGCACGGGGAACATAGAAATCCCGCCGTCGAAGATCACAAGACCCCGTGCTCCCATACTCTAAGTCAATCCCACAACTAAATCCCACACTATAAACAGAGGGAAAAAAAAGGATACAAACGAGTCGAAAATGGCACGACTCATCACAAACCAATCCATGTTGCGGACGACAGTGTCGACAAAACCAAAATCTGTACGCGCTATGGCCACTTCGAGTTGCGTTGTCATGCCATCTGGCCTCACCAACACACCCAAGGCGGTCCAACAAATGATGCACCACTACTTTCGCCACCTATACAACCACTATGTCATATCACACCTAGACAACACCCTCATGTACTCTGGAACCGAGGAAGACCACAAGAAGCAAATGAACGAGGTACTCCACATCCTAGCCCAGAAGAAGCTCAAGATCAAGCCGCCAAAGTGCCACTGGGGCCAATTGCGTGACGAATTCGGCAGACACGAACTGGGTATCAATGGCCTGTTGATGGCGCCATCCAAAATTGCGACCATCTGCCAAGGGCTACCTCTCACAACACACCGACATCCAGGCATTCCTTGGCCTTACCAAATACCTCCATGACAACATCGACGGCTACTCCCAGATTGTGCTAGCCCTGTAGCTCCTCCAGTCAGGCACCATACCGTTTCAATGAACAGTGGGGAAGGAACTGTCGTTTCAACTTCTAACAGCCGCCATTTGCACGGCACCGGTACTCACGCGCTATGGGAAAGCAAAGCCGCCTTGCATTGTCTCCAACACATCCTACTTTGTCAACTGACATTGGGTAGCCCAAGCGGCCAGCGAGACTGTTTCAATTCCTTTGCTGTTGCCCACCACAATGAAAGGCCTGAATAGCCTTCTGTGCCTCTGACCCATTAGCTTCTTTAGCGGCATGTTGAAATTGGCAGACCTAAACTACCCCGCCCACAAGAAGGAATTCATTGCCCTAGTCAAGATGCTAGAAGGAAATTGGCACCAGCTCATAGGCCATCGGTTCAGGCCGTTCATCCACCACAAGTAGCTGATATAGCTGAATGCCCAGCAAAAGCTCAACCAACGGCAAGCCAGATGGATCGAGTCGCTTAAACGCTTGGACTGGGACTTAGAGTACCTCCTGGGGCGGTATAACACTGCGGCTGACCTGCTCTATCATGTGCCACAGTACATCCTGCACAGGGTCTTGTGCCAAGAACACCTTGGCGCCATCACCCACAGCCCCCTGCACTGATTGACCACCAGCCAATTCAGGGTAATGCAGGTTGAATCCCTTCAGGTGCCTGACCACCCTGTTGCCTTCAAGGATGCTGCCGCTGCCAATGAGCTCTGGAAGGACCTTGAAACTGATGAATACTCACTCAAAAAAAAAGTGCACCTAGTTGCATATACTTGGGCTACGCGTGTGGTGCACCTGAATAAACAAGCATGCTGCGAGGGCTTCCTCTACTACAATAACCAACTTTATGTCGGCAAGGTCATGAGACCTGAGGTCCCAGCGTGCTTTCATGACAGGGTAATTGAGGGCAGACACCAGGGTTTTTCCAAAACTCTGCCGAAGGTGGTGGCAGAGTGGAATTGGCTGGGGATGTTCAACGCACAGTAGATTGGCTAAGCCTAAATCCGTATACAACCTTGCTGTACCCCCCAATTATGCACAATGCCCCTGTTACGATTTATCATCCCGCCGTGCGATAGTTAGAGGTGGCAACCGCATAACAGAATCATCATCAACATTTACCTCTTTCCCAACCTTGAAGGAGACTTTCATACCTTGAAGTTGACCCCAAGCCTAAGACATCAGAGACCCCTAGCAATTTAATTGGGTTTTCCATATGGTTCCACTACTTGTAGGAGACAGCATACTGTTTAATTGGGACTTGGACCCTTCAGTGCTCACATTCAAGTTGGAGGTGTCAAAGTTTCCTGCGCGGTCGGGGAGGAGGTGAAAGGAAGATTATGATTCCCTCTTGTTGTTGCTATCACTAACTATCCTAAAGCGGGGCGCTAAGCTGCATCCAGGCTGAATGTACATAATGAGAGGACTCAGAAGGGATGTATTTGGAATCAGTCTGAGCCAATCTACAGCGCGACACCCCGGGACTTCTAAAGGCGAAGAACGACACTTGCTGCTTCCAGGCGTTCTAGGGCGGCCCCCGTAGACCAATAACACAGGGTCCCAAATTGCGGGACCCACTTGATTTTGGATAGCCTCCCAGAGTTTAAAAGAGTGGCCGACGGTCCAAAGTAGCACAAAGAGGTGGAAAGCTGACGAGAGCAACAGTCGGCGACTCAGGCTAGGTAAAACGGCACCCGCTAAAGGACACCCCCAGCTGTGGAGGAGCTGACTCAGATACCATGGCTAAAGTCCCATGCTAGTGCGTCTCTGGCAATCAGCTGCTTGTAAATTTGTGAATCTTTTGGAGCAGTGAGGTGCAAGTTGGCAGGAGTTCTGCGTTTGTGATCATTGCCTAAAAGTCTGCTCACCAGTCTCTGTCTGACAAGCAGGAGTTTCCTGACCGCCAGGCAACTGGTGTTGGCCCCCTTGCTCTTCGCATACTTGCACATCATGTGCTGAACTGCTGGAATACCTGTTTGCACTTTCTGTCATTTTTTCGATGGCGTGCTGTTGCTATTGAGGTCTTGATGCTGGTCATATAGATGAAGGCTTCCCAGAAGTTTGAGATGATCTTAGGGTGGCGTTCTTTCACAAAGACTTTGGGCCAGCCAAGCAGCGCGTAGACGCAGGAGTTGAAGATGCCTAGCTGGTGTCTTTTTGGATGTGTGGACAAGTATAAGGCTGCGGCTAGAGTATTCACTGAAGCCCATCCAAACGCAAACTTCTTCGCAATAAGGGCCATACACGGTGGGGCACGCAAACTTGTCGAACCTGACTGTCTTCCAAAATTCCGCAGGAAGGGGAAGCAGTGTGAGAAACCCTTAGAGGCGCTTTGGGTTCTTGAACCGCTGGCAGTCAGGACAGCTCGACACCTCATCCCTCAATTCTTTGTACATCCTTGGCCAGTGCCAGTGTGCCACCACATTTGGCACTGTTTTGGAAATGCCCTGGTGTCCACCCTGGATAACCCGGTCATAATAGCGCAACAGGACTTGATGTTGTGTAACCTCGAGGACATAGACTTGGTCCTGGTAGAAGAGGAAGCCCTTGCGGAATGCAGGCTGCTTCATATCCGCTGAGAGGGTAGATGTCTTGAGTTGTCCCTTGATTTAAAGGGCGAACTCCTCAGTCTTGAGGTGGTTGCAGAGCTCATTGGTAGTTGCAGTGGGTTTGAGGGCGGCTGGGTAGTCAGGCACCTGGAGAGGCTTAAACTGCACCACCCAGAGCTGGCTGGCAGTTATTCCTTGCGAGGGGCTGTGCATGATGCCTTTGAGGGGTTCTAGCCACCAGGTGCAGCATGGAATATACAGTATAGTGAGGAAGCGCAGGTATGCAACGGTGATGAACTGCCCCGGAGAAACTCTATGTCAAAGGCGAAGCTTTGAAGGGACTCAATTCATCTGGCTAGCTGTAGGCTCAGCTTCAGTAAGGTGCTCAGGTATATCGGCTAATTGTTGTTGGTGAACGCCCTCAATTGGTGTCCTATGAGCTGGTCCCAATTTGCTCCTATAATTTTGACAAGGGGTGAGCTCCTTCTCTTGAAATGGGTAAGCGAGCACTGCCAGTTTCATCTTGCCACTAAGGAAGCTAATGGGTCAGAGGCGGAGAAGGTTAGTCAGGCATTTTATTGTGGTAGTTAAGGGCAAAAGAATTGGGTAGATTTCACTGGTTGCTTTGGCTGTCCATCCTCCGATGGAGAGGTCTGATGCATTGGAGAGGATGTAGGCGGGCTATGGGGGTCATACTGCGCCAGTATTGGTGCGGTGCAAATGGCGTCTTTTAGGACTTAAAGGACTGTTCCTGGAGTAGCAAGAGGAATAGCGCTGTTCAGAAATAGCCGTGAATGTAGTGGCGGAGGTGGTTAGTGAAGCCAAGGAATACCTGGATGTCAGTGGTGTTGCGAGAGGTAGCCCATAGGTGGATTGTCGCAACCTTTGAGGATGCGATCAAAATGCCGTCGATTCCCATTTAGCGTCCACAGAGTTCAACGCGCGTTTGGCCTCAGTGGCACCTAAATGGCTTGTTGTTGAGATGATTCTCATCTGAGATGCAGAGTATCTTTTTAAAGTGCATCATGTGGTCTTCCTCCGATGTGGAGTATATGAGGATGCCCTCGATGTAAAAGTTGACGTAGCGGTTGTCGAAGTGACCAAAGTAGTGGTTCTGAATTGATATGACCACAGCGGGTGCTTGGAGGCGGCCAACGGGCCTGATGTTGTGCTCAAAGTGGCCATGGCTCGTGCTGATTGCGGTTTCGCTAATTGTGTCCTCTGCAACACAGATTGGATGGTGGGCATCCTTGATGTCGATGACGTGAAGTATTGGTCCTTCGAGACCCAGTCACGCATCTCCTGGAGGCTTGAGATGGGCAGTTGATCATGTTCTGTAATGCTGCTGGGTCCACAGTAGTCAATGCACATAATTAGATTGCCGTCCCTCTTCTTTGATAACATTGCAAGTGTGCCGTCGCTGGACAGCAAGTGACAAATCCAACCCTTGTCGAGGTACTTGTCAATCGGGTGTTCCAGTTTGTGAAGTTCAGTCTGGGTCATTCATCGGACAGGAGAGAACTTCAGCTCTGTGCCTTCTCCGAGGGCCATTGGGAAGTTCAGGTCGCTGTGGTCAGGAGGCAAGCCCTTGGTTGGTTTCTAGAGGCCAGTAGGGTTGGACATTTTGATCACCTTGCCGAGGAACCCTTTGTCGTCGGGGGGTGGGGTCGGGCTGTCCTCTTCTCGTAAAGATCCCTCTCGTGGGGGACCATGCCTGCGTGGATCCGGATTTGGATTTGGTTAGGTTTACTTGGGTCCTGGGAGAAGTGCAACATCACCCCGTAGATGAGCTGCTCCTTGCACCAGGCACACATAAAACCATTAGGCTCCATAATTTCCCAGCCTATGGTATGGTGGAATTGTGGGGTGAACGGCGTCAGCGGATTTGTTTCCATGGCATTGTTGCGGGGATCTGGGTAGCGCCTGGATTCTTGGGTATGGTGCTTAACCTCTCAGGCCCTAATATCGGGCAGGATAGGGATGGTGTAGGTGCGGTCCACATAGAGCAATACCTCAGGCATCCCAAGCTGTGGCGCCAATGAGGTTTAAAATAATACAACTGATGAGGATATTCTACAGTAGGTGGAAACACAGATTTTGATATGAACACCGGGGGGCAATGCTCACCAGTAGGGTTAGGGTTGCCAGTGGGGTTCATACACAGCCAATTGTGAGCAGAAAAGTCACAGGTGCAGTTGCATAGTGATGTGCAAGTCCCCAATATCCATTTGGCAATACTTTTGATACAGGATATTCCTTCTGGCCTGTCAGAGCGCCACAGCACAAGAAATTTCAGGCCAACAGCTGGCACCCCAAGTTGAAGCGCCGATGCGCTTGACAACAGCTGGGGTCACTAGGCCAGGTGCCAGAGCTCCCTTTATGACACTACCAGCATGAGCCGCCCCACTGAGGCCACCCAAGGACCTGGACGACCAGCCGCAGGTGAAGGACGCGGCAATGGGGCTCGCATCAACAAGATGAAAGTTGAGCACCCCAACACTGAGTCACACCTGCTCCCTGACTGCACCCCCTGTGTGAACATCAACACCCTGGAGGCCAAGAGCGGCCAATGTGAGAAAAATGACTAGAACACTGACAGAGATTAGTCCAAGCACGGCAGTACATGTGGTGGAACGGGTAACAGGTATAACATTTAAGGCCACTGGAGGAGCTACCTGTTCCCCAAGCGGCGTACCTGGATATCAATGCAAACTGCGTGGACAAATACATGGAATGTGAGAGGACCCTGATCCCTTCCAAAAATGTCTCCCTTGCCACGGCAGTTGGAGGTTCGTAGGTTATCCATGGTTGCCTCAACAGGTCCTTAGTTTGAAACCCTGGGAAGACCAGATGTAACAGGGCCATGGTCTTCAACTTATACTTGAAACATCACTAGATTCACAAAGTCAAGTCCCCCTGCACATTGATTTGGGAACTTGCAGCACAGGATCCCTATCCTCATACATGGCCCGTGCCGAATTAAGCTTGTAGGACCCTCTCACCAGGGATGTCCTCTCTCTGTCGTTGCTACCCCTCATTGTCGCCCCAATCCACTAGGACCTCATACTCAGCCACCTTCGTAACCAACTCCTCACTGGCCAGCACACTGTCTGGCCAAAGAACGTGGCCAGGTTGGCCGTTCCATTTGTATGAGAGGGCTGCACATACACCATTCCTTTCTAACACAAATGAAAGGCCTGGGAGGCTAAGCACCTTGCCAAAGAAGACAAGCACAACACTGGTCCCTGCATCAATCTCATGGGACTGACCCGTCGACGCCCCTACTGCTGCAATGGGAGTCCATCAAAGGCTTAGAAATCATGAAACCAGACACTTTGCTGCGCGCCTGGGGGAGGAAGAAGTTCGAGTTTGCTTTATTGTTCCACTTCTCCCCCAATTCTTACAAACCTAACCAAATTCAGAGTCATGCAACAAAGGTTCTTCAGGACGAGTATCCTTAAGAGCAGAGGATGCCAGACCCAACCTACTGCCCACTGACAACTGCCAGGAAGGGGATGGGATCAAAATGTACATTCCCATAGGCCCCCGCCATAAACCAAATGTGGGCTCGCCCCCTGACAGCGGCAACCTCTACCTGATGATTGTCCTCAATGAAGGATGCACCCATCCAAAGTTCCCCCCCCTTCACCTAACAACTCAGATCGATGAGGACATATTTCAGTGCCAGATTGCCGAGTACATCCAGAAGGGCTGGTGCCACTTGCAATCCGCCTGGGGCGCACTGGCTTTACTGGCGAAAAGGAAAAGCTCAACAGTATCCCGAATCCCAATCGAGCCCCTCTCCCAAGCCTCCATGAGATGCGTGACCAGGCGTCAAAAGCTAAGTACTTCACTGTCGTCAATGTCAAGGACGTCTTGGAGACCGTCAACTTCACCATCAGGATCACAGCCAAATGGTCGGCGTCGGTCGCCTACCATGCAGTCTCCCACCTCTCCCTACTCAGGTCAGTAACCCCCTAACGTTCAGGTCCAGTCTCCGGTGCCACGACTTACCTGGACTGAACTACCACGGATGCAGGGGATTGCGGGTGTCTTGGGTGGCTGGACTCGCATCAAGTCGTGTCGGTCCGATCGGGTCGGGCCTCACTTGGCTGCCAGGGAAGGTGGGGTTGGATGGGATCTGGAGGGGGGGGGGTAGGGTCTGGTCGGGTCGGACCTGGGGGGAGCGGGTTGCGTCGGGTGGGGGGTGGGCACATCATACAGAACTAGGTTGCAGGGTGTGGCTACCCCTTGCAACAACAACAACATACAGGCAGTCCTTGGCTTTAGTAACTTACTCCAGGTGTACATTGACAGCTACTTCCGGAGAGCGCTATCTCTGTTGCGCCTCCAACCAGGCACCGTAAAGTTTCAATGGATAGCAGAGGAGGAACAGTCATGTCAACTCCTAGAAGCCGCGATTTGATTGGCACCAGTGCTTGAGCACTACTACCCAACAGAGCCAACCTACTTATTCACCATCAGATCAGCCTTTGCCATTGAAGGATGGATCTCCTACTTGACCAGAAAAATTGACAAAATACCTCCCCAGTTGTCCTCCATAATAAAAGGCCTGACTTACATTTCGTGCCTTTGACCCATATGATTCTTCAGCGGCAAGATGAGACCACCAGAAATGAACTACTCCGTCCATGAGAAGAAGCTCATTAACCTCTTCAAGATCACAGTAGCTAATAGGCACCAGCTCATGAGCCAGCCATTCATGGTGTTCACTGACCACAACGTGGAAGCATACCTGAACACCCAACTGAAGCTGAGCCAACAGCAAGCTGGATGATTCAAGATCCGTCAAAGCTTCAACGTCGACATAAAGTTACTCCTGGGACAGTACAACCCTATCGCGGACCTACTCTCCCGCAAGCGACAGTACATCCTGAGCTGCCCCTTGTGCCGAGAATGCCTCAACGCCATCGCAAACATCCACCTGCAGAGGATTCCTTCCAGCCAGTTGATGGTCTCGACAGTTCAATCCCTCTAAGTGCCCAACAACCCTGCGGCCTGCAAGGACGCTGCAGCTGCTGAAAAGCTCTGCAAGTATCTCGTAACAGACAAATTTTCGCTCGAAGTCAAAGAGTACCTCAACGTTTCTCTCCAGGCCAAGCGCACAGCAGAGTGACGAAACACACATTACTCGAGGGCTTGCCGGCAGCACATCTGACAGTGCCGAAATCAACTGCAACGTCGCTGACTAAGGCCCAATCTTGAACCTTGACACGTAGGAGATGAAGGATGCACAAGACCACTACACCTGCGACTTCAAAGTTGGCCGTGTCCACCTAAGCCACAGCATAAGCGACAAGATCATCCTCAACCTCGACGGAATCAACATCCCCCTAAGGCTCACCCTCGTCCAAAATTTTGTACGAGGCCCGTTAGCTGTCCTGGCGCAAGCTCCTTGCCCGCCCGCCAACGAGGTTGATCTGGGTGTAGCAAACATTGCTGAGGTATACCCCTGTTTTCATGTTAATATCCTGAATCTTGACCTTGCACAACCCTTATACCTCGGCATGCCTCTAGGACACAATTCACCTCCTTTCCAAGCCATTTCCAATTGTCTGCAAGCACAAAATGCATCATCCACCAACAGAACAAGGGGAAGCCCACAAAGAATGGAAAACACCGGCCCAAATACGAAGTCAAAAGGCTTGATTGGCGAAACAATGCAACTACCTGGGAGCCTCCCAAAATCTTCAAAGACACTGCCACCTACATTGAGAGGTTACACTCACACCTTTCTGAGGTCAGTAAACCCCCCTTGCTTTGCCAACCCTTGGCACTGAGATATACTCTGATATCATGAGGGCTGGGGAGCCTGGCCACACCTCCCAAAGAGGGTCAGGAAGAGCAGCTCCACCTCTCTATGGGCCGGCGCTGGGGCTATAGCCCTCTGTACAGATGTAAAAGGAAGTTGCCTGCTATTCAAGTGTAGGGGCAAAGCCTTCCATCGTCACAGGGACTTTGGGACCGCCCGGAGCTAGGCGCTTGTATTGTTTTCGCCTGAACCCCAGGCGTCAGGAGCTAGTCGCTCAGCTTGACAGAGGGTCAGTTGACACAGCTCCCCCTCTATGTGGTCTGAGGTCAAGGCAATAGGTGCCTGAGTAGCCCTCAATACCACTTTCCTGGTAGTCAGGGCCTTGGGCATCGCCTTCCTGTGTCATTGGAATCTGGATGTTGATGTAAGAACCCCAAGCTTTGGGAGCTTTGGGATTGGCTTGGACGAGCGTCTGGAGCTCTGCGTTTTGCTTCAAAATTCAGTTGCCTGATGGTCAGTGGAAGTGCCGCTGATTAGTAGGACGACATGGTTTACATCTTAAGGCAAAAATTCACTGATCACAAGACTCCTCCCAACTTGCACCTTAATGCCCCCCTCACCACCCCTACCGATAAGCAAACCTACAAGCAGCTGAGTACGGAAGACCATCTACAATGGGAATGAGACCATTCTGTGTTAGACAGCCCCTCCACAGTTGGGGTTGCAGCGTGGCAATCGCCCATTTTTCTAGCCTACGTGGCCAACAGTTGCTCTTGTGAGATATTCACATCTATCTGCCATGAGGGACGGTTGTGCTACCCCGTCAAAATCTGGGAGACCGTCCTAAGGAGCGTGTGCACTGTGACTTGGTAACCCAGGGGTATTGTTCTGCCGGGACAGCACTTGGGCGATTGCCACTCACGAAGCCATCAAAGCCAGGTGGCTGCTGGTTGGGTGTGAGGGCGTTCCCATTCCATGTGCCAGAGACTCTCTGAGCTTTTGGAGCTAGACTCTTCGTGTGGTGTCGCCAAGCGTTGGGAGCTACCTGCTTGATGTGCTGTGGCCAAGACAAGCGTCAAGAGCTACATGCTTGGCTTAAGTCAGTCAGGGAGGGCAGCTTGGCCTCTATACAGGCCATGGTCAGGCGATCATGCATTCTGAGAATTTGTAATGTCAATTGCTAGCTGGTTGACCAGAAGAACATTAATCTCTGAGAGCCGTAGGGTGGCAAGAAGGAATTACATCCATTCCTGGAATTTGGAGCATTTTGGGGCGTACAAAGAGCTGATAGAGGATGTCAGCTACTGTGTTCAAACCGTCCGGGGCAGCATACTGACTGGTGGGATGTTGAGGGTGTGGACTTGATGACAGGACTTGGAGAGCGGGGTTGCCTAGGTGCAAGCAACAGGAGGCAGGGAGAGGAGAGGAGCAGGAGGGGACTAAACAGGAAGGGGACTTGGAAGCAGACCTAAATTGTATTGCGAAGGACTGGTGTTTATCAGGATGGTTTACAATAGGAGGGATAGATGGGTCCATATATAGGGAAAAATTGGGGCTGGGCTGCAAGTTGGGGTTGTGCTGGGGATTGGGGCTGTGGCATGGATTGGGGCTGTGCTAGAAGATATCCAGAATCATGGGGCTAAGGGGCTAGAAGGTATCCAAGTGTAATGGCTCTGGATCTTGACCTGTACCGTTGTTTTGTGTAAGGACTAGTCCCATGTCTTGGGATCATGCCATGGTGTGTTGGATGTGGCTTAGTGTGAAGGTAGACTAGGGATTTGTGTTCTGTGAATCCTTCAAGGTGGACGCCAGTAAGCTCCTGATGATTGTCTTGGTCACAGGGTGGTTCAACTCTGGCGGTTTCATGTTTTGGCTGAAGTACCAGATCAGGCCAATCTGGGAAGATTCAGGAAGCCTCTGACGGTTGTCGGCTGTGGTGTTGGGATCGATTGTCACCCTTGGCGCGCTGGGCAATCCATCGGCTAATGGCGCAATCAGGGGTGTAGGAGAAGACATAGGTGTTGAAGCTGGGATCGAAACAAGAGATGACCAGTGTGGTTGAGATGGTGTATTGGAGGTGTTCAGATGCCGGATGCTCATGTTTTGTTCAACACATGGCTTCTTTTTTGAGTGCAGTTCTGAGAGCAGGTAGGAGATCTTCGAGTAAGGGTTGACATAGGGAATGAGGTAGATGATTAATCTGAGCAAGTACTGCATGCGTGGTTGTTCTGCAGGACTTCCTGTTTGAGAGGCGCAATAGAGATGCTGTTTGGTCTGACATGATGACACAGAACTGGATTTGTTCCCTACCCCAGAGGTGCTTCCTCAGTTTTATATTAAGTTCGTGCTCTAAGATTGCCAGGACTTCTTGAAAGTTCTGCTGGTAGTCTTGTTTGGTCTTCAAGTATAAGAGGATGCTATCTTAGTACAATGTGATGAATCATGTCCTGCTTGACTCATTCGTAAATTTATAGTGTAGGATTAATTAGCAGGATATGCTTAGAGTATGGGAGCAGGAGGTTGTGAGATTGTCGACGGAGGGAACCTCACTTGTTCCCGGTCCATCTTCATGCTTCAGGTGTCGCACTAACCTCTGACTTCAGGGGGACTTCGCCCAGCTGAGGGAATACTACTCCCCCATTGTAGTTCTCATCTAGATTGCACAAAGGAACAAACGACCGGCTTGTGGTCCTCATCAGATGATTCCCCCTCCAGCGTACCTACCCTTCCTTCCCAAAACTGCTGTGGTCCCTTCGCCCTCTTCGCCAACTTAGAAACCCCCTCCCTTATCAATGTTGGCGCCTCTCTGGCAAGTTCCAACTTGCTCGTTTCATCGTGATTTCCCCTCGCCGTCTTAGAGCGCTAATTGACGTCTGTTCATTGCATGGTAGCATGTTCCTGTTCGTCAGAAAGCGCATCTGCCCGGTGACTTGGGACCCCTGTGATATTGGTCTACGGGGGTGGCCCTTGGACGCACAGATGGACCAAGTGTCGTAGTTAGCCTTTAGAAGTCCCAAGGCTTCACTCTGTGCACATGCTAAGCCCAATCCTTTTTAAAGCCCCCCTGTATCCCCTCATTATCTACATCAGGCCTGTATGCAGCTTAGCACGCCGCCCTAGGCTAGTTAGCGGCAGATGCCGCATTAGAAATCCGAATCACCCTTTACCTCTTCTCACAATCCTAAGAAGACTTTGATACTTCCCCCTCTGAAGGAGTCCCGTAGCGTAGGAGACCTCAGTAAACAGTAAGGCGTTTACTACACTTTTCCCTCCTCACCTCTGATTATCTTTGATTGTAAGCAACTTCTCAAGGAGATCTCACAATAAAGTGACACTAGTCAGCACTGTCAAGGGTCATCAAGGATCTACAGGTTCCCTTGGTATCAGCAAGCTACTACTCAATTACTAGCTTTCCTGAAGTTGTACCAGGAGCAAGTGCCAGCGGCTGGTAAACTGTGGGTATTGGCATCTGGCCCCAGGGCAAGTGGAACAACCGCTGCCCCTGGGCCTGGATCCACCGCTCAGCCTATGTTTACCCCCATTGATTTGGCCAACATCAAAGCCGCTTTCCCTCCCAACCCCTGCAACGTCCAGATCAACCTCTCCCAATAGACTTCCTCAACCAACTTCAATGCGCCCTTTGAAGACCTCTGAAAGGAAATCTGCTCGTGGCGGATGAGATGTACAAAGTCCTTGACTGAAGCTTGAAGTAATAGCAAACTTTGTCTTCTCCGTGAGCGACTACCTGGGAAAATCTAGCAAAGAGAACCTGATGCAAATCGCCATCTACGATTTGGCCCTCTTGGTAGCCCAGGCAGCCAATCACCCACAGTCTTCTCAACCAAGCTTGCCATGCAGTCCAGTACAGCGCAAGCCCCCAATCGTGGACGCTGACTTGATCGACCACCACAAAGCCGGAATCATGAAGAACCCTGCACTTGGCGCTGCCATTTTCCAATCCATCATGAAGAACCAGACAACCACAACACAACTATAAATCTCTCAGGACGTTTACGAAATGATCGTCCATGCCATGAATTCCCACAAGAACTTGTAGAGGTCAATGTCCAGGCCAAGAAGGTCACAACTGCACCCAGAGTGACGCCAAATTTGCAGACACCTTGCTTCAGATCAGTTTTGTCTCTTCCTAGCCAGCGATCCTCAGGTTGTCACCTTCGCACCGTCTTTGAATACACTCGCCGGTCCAAACAAGTTCAGAAGATCCCAGCAGAATTGGCAGCATCCAGGCCCTCAGCTGGCCTACCCATTTTCTAATGCCATGCCTTGCCTCCACCTATGCTGGACCAAGCCTCCTTCCAGCTGGCTAAGCAACCCTATCCTTGGGCCTTCACCAACTTTGCTTCCCTACGCTGCTCCTCGACAGCCTGGCGCATTCACTCCATTTCAGCAACCTGCCACAGCTTAAGGAGGGTATGAAGGCGCATACAGGAACACCAGCAGTAGACGCAATTATGACGGACAAGGCAGTGGACCTCACTGAGGCGCCAGCTCTCAAGGAAAGGCTTGGGGGGGTCCTGCTTGTGGAAGAGGAGGATGCGAAAGTAGTACCAGGTACAGAACCGCTGACTCCTTCAAAAGGAGCGACCGCCGCTTCACCGCTGCAAAGATCCTCAGAATCAGAACTAGGCGGACCCCAAGATCAAAATCAACAAACTCGGGATGAATTCTAACCTTGGGACAGCGCACCGAATGCACCGTGCAGATCTCACAGTGCGCAGACGACACCTCTGTCAGATATGATGTTATTCTTGGTCTCCCACTCGCTAAGCAGTTCTAAGGACTTGCCACTGCCTGGCATCACTGTGCCACAAGACGGAGTATAGAATTCGAACATCAAAAACAGAAGTTCAGCAATTCATCACAACCAATCCTCCGTGAATTGGAAAAAGCTCTACTCTCAAAATCACAGCAGTATCACCCTCACCTCTGTGCTTGAATTTCTGCCATCCGCCTGAGCCCTGAAGGTCAAGCCTCAAAGCCTGATCCTCATTGATTCTTTCCTATTCTACCCCAAACTGAGATGAAGCCCAACCAATTGCTGAAAGCATAGCGCCCGGGGAAATTTGAATACGTCCTCCAATGCGCCCAGGAACGCATCCCCGACAATCTGAGTGTCGATGGAATCCTAATTTCTTGTCTCGCCACTCCAAAGGAACCCCTTGATCAGATCAACCTGAAACAGACAGTCGACATCATAATAAACTGTCGATGGCTCTCAAAGTACTGACCAGCAAATACAACTTAACAACACTGTTTAAGCCAAAAGTGGTCTTTGTTAGGGTTAGGGTGTCTCTCTGTTTGTGTGTAGAGGCTCGACAATAGCTGACACTTTGCGAAAGAGTTTCGGTTCTTCTCTTTTCAATTTCTCCAGGTTTTGCACCAAAGCCAATGCTGACTTCTGGCGATTTTCCAGCTCCAGGATTTCCTCCGGATCCAGTGCACGCCATGCTAACTGCTGCAATGTTTGTCCCATCAAGGCCTCGACTATTGCTTGATTGCTTTCAACTCCATTGGAATGAAGTTTCAATCGTTAATAGCGACAGCCAACAATAAATCAGTCACCATGTTGAACAGCTTTCGGTGTATGTTTTCCAATTGCGGAGCCAGCTTGACATGTTGGATCGATCAGTATTTCTCGTTATCCTGCTGGACTGAGATGGAATTGGATTTTGTGATCGTCGCACCATCGATAAATGGTACAATTAGAGACGCCAAAATATTTAGCTGCTCCACTTGTGGAAATATACATGTGTCTTTGTAAATTAATGATATCTTATCTTTATAAAATATTTTTGTGCAAAATATGCATTTGTCAAATAAATTGTCTAAAAAATCAACAGTAAAACTCCCCCGACAATTTCCATGGTAATGTTTGGATTCCAACTCAAGGATACCCATGAGATGTGTGTGTTTGCATTCACTGTGTCCATAGTAATATTTGGATTAACACTCAAGTATTCATAATCCCAAGGCCTCACTGGATTGCCCTTGACAATATACATGGTAATATTTGGATGATGACTCAAGTATCTATAACTCCATTGCTTGTCTGGATCATCATTTATACAATCCCTAGTAAGATTTAGATTACGACTCAAGCATAAATAATTCCAGGGCTTGGCATCTTTGTGTATCATGTCCAAACTATTTGAAATGAATAGCAACAAAAGCTAAATAAACGAAGAACAATCCTACTTATCCATTGAAAAACGAGATTTACAACCCATTGGCGACTAAATAACAGAGCGAAGAAGATGAAGATTAAGAATTGAATAGGAAATAAATAGGAACTGATTCGAGCCGAGTTAGTGGGGAACCTATTGGTAACCTTCATGAGGAAAGTGTGAAAAATTACAAAATTTACGTTTTTTGGCAATGGAGAACGGTTTGAGTCCAAGGTCCCAAAAAAAAATTTATCGATAAATATGTGTGAAAGCTTTTGCTTGAACCGGCCTGCAATGGCACATTTTGTATAGCTTTGTTTATCGCCACACCTTCCGTGCTCTCCTTGTCCAACAATAAGATTTTGGCAGTGCGCAGTTTGGTCGAACCTGACATCGAGCATTATCCGAACCAGTGGATCGCGGACGGAAAGACAGCGCGTGTCTTCTGAGGTTCGATCCGCCGCATCCCCGCTGCATTCAAAAACATAGATCTAGCAAAAGTTGAAAACGCCGAGTCCATCATCTTGGCGGAGATGGGAGCCTACACCTGCCTCCGCTACCTCCAAGGCAAGGTCATCCCGCACTTCATCAACAGCAAAAGGCTTCCAATGGTTGCTGTTGTTGCTGTTGAGGAGATCAAGCCTGGGAGGGTCTTTGGTGCAAGGGGATGGAGCAATCTCAGCCCCATGGCCCAGGACCTTGCGAGGGAGGTGCTGCGGAAAGTACATTCCATTCCAAAGGATATGTGCATGGTGATGTGTGACTTTCAAATTTAGTGTTTGCGCGATCCAAAAAACACGGTGGTGGGCACCGTGCCCTTTGGATTGATATCGCTAGCGCAAGACGGGCAACTGCTGACGAGATTAGTGATGAGGAGAAAGAACTCCCGGAAATATGATTCAGTCGCAATCTCAATGCTTAAAAAATAAACTGCAACATTTTCAAATGTAACAACAAAAACGTCAAAATGTAACAACATTTTCAAATGTAACAATAACAACGTCAAAGTGTAACCAAAAATGGTATTCGCGATAAACAAAATTTGTAAAAACTAAGATTCGTAGTCTTGAATGTGTGAATGATTTTTCATATTCCATAACCATATTCGAATCATAAAAACATGCTCACATTCGAGTAACAAAATTGTGAACATATTTGACTCACATTCGAATAACAAAACTATGATTATGTTAGATTCACAAAAACATGTTCACATTGGAATAAGAAAAATTTTGAGCATATTCGATCAACAAAATTAGGACCAAAATTTATGATATTCGATGAACCTATCGATCAAAATTATGCAAAAAAATAATATCATATTCGATGCACATATTCTTTCAACAAAATTA
Source organism: Blyttiomyces helicus (assembly GCA_003614705.1). Classification (NCBI taxonomy): domain Eukaryota; kingdom Fungi; phylum Chytridiomycota; class Chytridiomycetes; genus Blyttiomyces; species Blyttiomyces helicus. Next base: position 11,167 of record KZ993855.1, on the reverse strand, counting down.
TGAACAAACTATCATCGTATTCGATGTGCATATTAGATGAAGAAAATTATGAACAAAATTATCATCATATTCGATCATTTAGCCGCTTCGCGGCGTCCTACCAGGGGTCAGTCAATAAATCACAGGTTTGCCTAGACATCTTCCAAATGAGGTTTTTGAGAATATTGCGATCGTCTTCAATGGTGAAGAACCAAAGTGTCGACAATTTTGAATGCTGAAGACATCAACAAAGTACACTGTACCAAAAATGTTTATGCATGAGCAGGAAAATGATTCAACAACCAAGAAAGGAAGAAGCGACGGGTTTACCGATGGGTTACCCACATTAATTAAGCAAGGAGATGATAGGCATGGATTCCGATTCAGGAAGGATATGCGTTACGAAGATCGAAAATATTGGAAAGGCTGTTTATTTCCGCATATATCTTGAATAAGAAAAACTCACCGTCTTCTGGATGTCCTGCTTGCGTCTGATTTCTTTATGCGTATTCATCCTCTCCGATGTTTCCCAAGCAGGTGTTCTATATGAAAAAATTGTTAGCTTTTTGGCATGCAATTATTTTGCGCAACATAAGTATCAATTTCTTAATTGTTAGTTTTCTGGACAACACGATATATGCAATCTAATGTCAATTATGACATTCAGGTGTCATAAATACTTCTCAAAACTCATCTTGTTTTGTTGATTCTTTATCAATAAGGAGACATACTCACAAACCCTGTCTCAAGGAACACAGCTGCTCCATTTTTTGCCTATAGTACAATATTGCCTATATTGCAATATTGATGTGTTCAGAAAAGGGAATTTTTTGAGGTCTTTTTTCAGCAAATAAAAATCCGATATTGCAATTTAGGCAACATAGGCATGTATATCCTCTAAACTATTTGTGTTTTTTTGAGGGTAATGTCTGGTTGTATTGATTTGTTTTTTCAGATTCGAAATCGAAATCGAAATCAAGATGGAGATCATCGAGATTATAAAATCGAAATCAGAATCGAAATCAGATTTATTTTATCGATAAGGAAAGTTATTCATTGTGTTTTCGAACACTTTGAAAGCTGGTATGCTGAAAATGGAGACAGAGCCAACAAAGTATGATCGTGTTCATAAATTTGTTATCTTTTTCGAATGTCATCATGTTCATAAATTTGTTATCTTTTTTGTAATGAGATCTTGTTCATAATATTGTTGTTTTTGCGAATGTGATCATGTTCATAAATTTGTTATTTTTTGAATGTGATCATGTTCATAGTTTTGTTATTCGAATGTGATCATGCTCATAATTTTTTTTTTTTTGAATGTGATCATGTTCATAATTTTGTTATTTTCTTATTTGAATGTGATCCTGTACATATATTTCTTATTTTTTTGGATGTGATCGTGATCATAATTTCTTGTTTTTTTCGAATGTGATCATGTTCAAAATATTGTTATTTTCTTATTCGAAGGTGATCATGATCATAATCTTGTCATTCGAAAGTAACAACAAAAAAGTTATTTATCGATAAACAAGATTCATAATGTTAAAGGTTGAAGAATTTGGTCTTCAATTCGAAATTCAATCTCGAAGTGATTTATCGATAAGGGACGGATTCGAAAAATATAAAGGATGACAGAAGATCGGAGTGCCCCCCTCAATTTGAACTACTCGACAAGACTTCTTCGCTCACAACCATTGGTAAAGTATGTCGTAAGAAACATGTTTGTAGGGTTTTTATTTGATAGGTTCACATTGACAATGAATACTAAAGTAAATTTGTTGACACAGAAAACAATGCAAAGAAGACAGTAACCGAGACTTGCTACAAAACGCCCCAAAGTGGAAGGATGATGAACACACTAGTCCAGACAATCTACGACGTCCTGAAAAGTGGAATGATGATGAACAATTAAGTGAATGTGAGAGATGGTATTTGGAAAGATTGAAAGAGGGAGAAATTTATTCAAGCTCATTCACGAATATTGATTTTTCCGTATCTAAAAAGAAAGATCCAAGACAAGCGACAGTTACCGCAGTAAGGATTGTAGAAATTACCATGGTATGTGAGAGTATTTCCCGAGTGTTTTTAGGTGATGTTACTGACAATTTTGTGACAAATGATTCGATGTAGTGCATGTAGCGCATTGTGGCGCAGTGAGTCGTGTTAATTTACCGAGGTAATGTGAATTATTCGAGGGACCCACGGTAAGTATTGAGTAAAAATTCCCGTGAAGCTGGTATGAATGTGAGTGGCGCAGTTGAGGCTGGAAGCGCAGTGAGGCGAATTCTGTTGTAGTGTATAAAGATCATGTGTGATATTTACCAAGGTAATGTAGATGCTGAGAGGAGGAGAGGTAAACCAATTGTGAACAACAGAGTCCATGTTGATTTGGGACTTCCCATCTGAAGTCTCAATTTTTTTGTATTGAAAAGGAACTCGAAGAGTCCGCGCGCCAACAATGAAAAAAGCAAAGGTAAATTTGGCCGTTCTGATTAACTGGCTAGGGTATGGCAACAAATACCAATGGAGGGATTTCATTGCATTTTCTTGGTTTTCTTTGATTTTCTGACGATAATGTTATGTGGTAGACTAAAATTTAAACAATGCCAAAGAGGGAAAAGTTCGTGGATGAGGAATAGAGAAAAAAACTCTATCATATGACATAAAAAATATCAAAAATGTACAAATATATCAAGGTCCTTCAACAGAGACACTTTCTAGCCATTTACCAACAACCCAAGAAGGGAGTGTGTCATTTTTGTTAAGTTTTTGGAAGGGGAAATTAATCTCCTTCATTTCGGTGGTGTCGACCCAAGGTTCCAATTCCATGAAGAAAGGTTCCCAAGTCCGAAAACGAAGATGATCGATGGATTGTAGATTGCAAGGGGCGAACCAGTGAACCTGATAGCAAAAGTAGGAGGGTATTTCTTTGATTTGCCGATCCAAGAAGTGCTGTCTGGGTAGTGGGTGCCATTATGGAAGCGGATACCGGGTTGTACAAAGCAGACGACGAGACAATTAGGGTTATCTTTGATCTTGATGTCAAGTACCTTTTCACCTGGCTGGTGGGAACGGGGGCCGACGCATACGTCGGTGTCCATGTATTGGTGTGGAGTTTCCAAGGCGGCGCAAAGACTTTGGATTCGTGGTTGGAGAGGGGGCAAAGAGGAGTCAGGATCAGAAGAAAGTGGAGTGGATAGTGTTGAGGAAGTTGTGTAATTGGTGAGGACAAATTGTTTGTGTTGGTAGAGGGCGTGGAGAAGGTTGTTGGAACGTGCAGTATGTGTCCTGGTGGGAGAGAGGTGTAGGTGAGAGGAATTAGCGACGCCGAGAAGGATAGTTTGTTGCCATAGAAGTTTGATGGCTGGGTGCATGACAGAATCAAACTTTTTGTTGATGGCCTGGTAGAGCTTTTCGTTATCAAATCCTTCAATGAGTTGGGTATCAAAGGGGACGAGTAATCTGGAGTTGTTAAATGCGGAGATGGTAGAATGAAGATCTTCCTTGAGAAGGGATGCGTTGGCGGTGCGGTATTTGTCTTTGGGGGAAGTTTTTTGTGTCTAAAAATGGAAAAAGGAGAAGTAAAGAAATAAATAAAATGAGAAACGCAAGAAAACTGGGAAGGGGAACTTACTGTAATTGAACTATTCCACGATCGTCCTTGGCAAGACGGAAGGAGTAAAAGTGATGAAGTTGATGAAGTTCGTCAGCTTCGATATCTTGAGCTAAGTTGCGGAGATACACGAGATACACGACGAGGAGAACTGGGATCGGAAGATCGGAAGGCTATGTCAGATTTCTCGATAGTGTCCAGGAGGATGTCAGGTGTCTCGACATTGGTGCGTTTGACGGTCTTTGAGATGTTGGAGAACTTCTGGTCGTGAATGTGGCCGACATTGAGAAACCCTGTCGTAATCTTATTTTTTGTAACAGAAAGGGTAAATATGAGTATGGAGAAAGACGATAGGTCAAGCAAAAGGGAAGAAACTTGCTTACATCTTGTAAACCACTTATAAATCCATGCTGCTTGTTTAATCCTGGACTGATGGGCCTGATTACGCCGCCCTGCACCCTGCTGAATCCTGGACTGCTAGTTTTCGATCGGACAAACCGAACACGAAACGAAACAGAGACTTTCACTTGCGGAATGGGGTTGGATGAACGAACTACTACAGATTCTGGCTGCGGAGGAACATGGTTGCTACACGCATCGACAGGGAGCCACGGTCTCTCACTTCTCACCATTGGATGCCATCCTAGATCGGTCCCATACGACTGCTGCGGGTGGCTTAGGGGGGTACCTTCCTCGATGTCGACTCATCAACGCTTCAATCATCTAGTACCTTCGGGTGCGCTCGGTGGTTGGGTGGGGGTGGGTTGATGTTGGGGAGGGTGTTCGCTACCGATGACTGAGTATTCGAAGCCTCGCAAGGGTGGAGTAGTGGGTGGGACGGTAACTAGAGCGATAGGTGTGATGTAGGGACTCACTGCTCATCTTGAAGCACATGGGTTGGTTGGCGGGTGGATCGCTTCGTCTTGGGACCTTGGTAACATCGTAGCTTCCTTCGGGAAGGTGGGGTGGTGCTGGGGTTCCTGGGATGGAGGGGTTGATCGGTTGACTGATTGGTGGGTGGAGGGGTGGGCAACTGAACGAGGGGTTAGGCGCAGCGAGGACCACATGGTTCATGGGGCGGCTGGTCGGTGGTTCATCTACGGGGGCGATGGCTTGGCTCCTCTTCATCATCTACGGAACGGTACAGCGACCTTCGGGTTGTTTGGACGGGTACGGGGTGGTGGGGAGGAGTTGAGTGATCGATTCGGTGGATGGGTGATCGGTTGGTTGGTTCGTGGGGGTGTGTGGTGTAGTAGCGGTCTGATTCGGAGGGAGGGGTGAGACATGGCCATGTTACTTTTAGCAGCTAACGTTCGTGACACGCGGTGGTATGCGGTACCCGTTGGGGGGATCCGAGGCGGGGTCGGGTGCGTGAGGCTGGTGCTCGGGGCGATCTGCTGGAGGTGCTGGGGGATGGCTCACCGTCGTGGTGGGTTGTTTTTCTGGTGGCTCTTCGTGGTGACCTGGCGAGGGGGTGTCTGATGCTGGACTGGGTTCGGTGTTGGGTGCCCATCACGTCTGCGCTTCTTTTTGGGGTGGCGGCAGTGGCTGGGGTGGTGTCTTCTTGGTGTCTTCCTGAGGGAGATGTTGGGAGGGTGCTGCTTCGGTTGTTGTTGGTGTTCTGGGGAGGAGGGTAGAGTGAAGGTAGCTCTGGAGGGGAGTGTTAGCGTAGCCCAAAGGAGGTGGCCGTTGAGGTTGGTGGCCCGTACAACGATGGTAGTCGTTGGGAGGGACATCAATCCGCAACTTCAAGGGCCACCGGTTGGGCGAAGCGTGCTCCCCGGAAGAGGTACCGGAACGGTGGTGGGTGGCTGGTGCTGGGCGGGGTGCGGTGGCGACTTTGAGGGACTGCGTTTGCTTGGGCTTGGGCGGGTGTCTTCAACATGTGGGTCATCGGTGGCTTCCTTGAGGGGGTTGGCGGTGGGTTGGGTGTTGGGGGTGTTGGCTGTGGGTCTGGGTGGGGGTGGTGCTGAGGGGTGGTTGTTGTGCTGCAGTGTGGCGGAGGGTAGGGCGGACGCGTAGGAGGGGCGTTCGTCAAGTGCTGGGGTACTCCCGGTGCGGGTGCAGGGTGCTAGACCGGACTGGGTGCGGAGTCTTAGCAGAGGAACCATCGTGTGTGAACCCTTGTCTAGGAGGGGGAGCTGGTGGGGGTGCTGTGGTGGATGAGGCATCTGGGAAGAGCGTCGGTGCTGGGGGAACATCCCAACTGCTTGTCGCGTGAGTATGCTTAGCCGAGGGGCTTGGGTGATGCTGGATCGGCTCTCTTTGGAGGGGTGGTGTGGTGTCGCTTGGGCCTTGCGGGGGTGGCGTACGAGCTTCTCTCAGAGATGGGGGACAGGAGCTGTAACGTGTCTTGCTAGCGAGGCCGGTGGATGACGTATGCCTTTGGGGGTGCGTGGTTCACTGGTACATGAGCAAGGTGGGTTCGAGTACTGCGGCGGAACATCGTGTTGAGGGTTTGGGGTGGATCTAAGAGTACGACGTACCAGGACCATGTAGGCTCATGCTTGGGGGATCGGGGGCCCTGCGGCTTCTCGTATCAGCGACATCATCGGGGAGAACTGGACCAAGACCTCTTGCTGCATCAGGCAGTGGTGGGAGGGGGCGGCGAGGGGGAGGAAGGGGTGTATCGGGGTGCGAGGGGAGTGGTATCCTAACGATGGCATGGGTAGTTCTCGTGGATGGGGAGTGAGGTGGCTCAATCGCACTGGACTGGCGGTGTCTACTGCAACTCGTACCTTTATCATGGATCGTGGCATCGAGGTCTTCGGCCAGCTGTAGCTTCACTGTTTACTCCGAGAGATCGGGTGAGATACTCGGTGAGGCGGAGGTTGGAGGAGGGGGCCGCTACGAGAGTGATGGGGGGGGGGGGGAAGGGGGCATCGTTGGAAGAGCCTACGGGCGGAAGTGGGCACTGTGTGGGCAGCTGTACATCGGAGCATCGGGTCATCGCTTGACGGGTTGAACTGTATCGTGGTAGGAACTACGGCTCACTGATAGCATGGGGCTCCTGGTGGTGACACTGGGAGGTTACCCTCGTCTAACCAACGGGGGAGGTTGCTGGGTGGGAGTGAAGGGTTCCGGATATGGCAGCTTGTTGGGGTTGGCTGATGGTGTGAAGGTGAGGCGTAGCTACACCCTGCCGGGCGGTTGAGAGGAGGCACTGCGAAGTACTGGAAACCTTTGATTGTTGATGCGGTAGCTGCGTGCTATGGGTTCTTGGAACGGAACTATCACTGGGCTGTCTCTCATGGGGGCTTCACTGGTAACACGTTGCGTCATGGGTCGTGGGGGCTTGCCTCTCTTGGGTGTCTGCCGATGGTCGTTCTGCTTCTCTTGGAGTGGGCGTCGGTGGGGACTTGGGAGGGGTGGGGTTCTGGGGTCTGTGGTGTGGGTGGTGCTGGTGGGGCTTCGGTGGGGGGTGTGCCTGACCGTTATGACAACGTGTCCGGTGGTGGGGAAGGGAAGGGGGTACTGCACGTGGTCCTTGCTGCGGGGTTGGCTCGAAAGGGCAGCAGCTGGGTGTCTCCACGTTAAGGGGGAAGTGTTGCCGCCATCCTGTCGTGAGGTGGGGTGGAGGTCTCTTCGGGGACTGGGCTTCTGCGAGCTCCTTCTGTGGGATCCTGTCGTTCAGGGAGGGGGAGTGACCGATCGTTGTGCTGTGGCTCTGCGTCATCTTGCTGCTGGCCTTCGGGTTGGGGGTGGGGTGATGGGATGACCGCGGCTCCTCTTGGTCAGCGGGGTTTGCTTCTACGTTAGGGCGGGTCGTCGGGTGCATCTGTGGTGGGTGTGTCCGTGGAGGTCATGATGAGGGCTGCGTGGGGTGGTCATCAAGCCATCCTGGTCATGACGCGTAGGGGGGCTTCTGTTGGGGGGAGGGTGGCTGCTTGGGGGTGACATCGGCTTCGGTTGGTGTTGCTTCGTGGGTGGCGTTGATGGCGGGGTCCGATATCGCATCGTTGGGGCTGGTGGGGGTGGAGGGGTGAGTGGATCACTGCTTCGTCTTTGCTGGTGGTACGGTGTTCTGCGGGGTCCGTTCGTTGGTGGTGGTGTTCACGTTCGCGTGGGCGGGGTCCTTTCATGGAGACTGGGTCCCTTTGGCCGCCTGGTGTGTCCGTCTGGTGTAGGTGTAACATCCCCAGTTCTGACTGGTGGAGGGGGGTTCGAGTCCCTCGGCGGTGGTGTTGAGTGGAGTTCATCTGAAGTGGAAGGGGGTGGTAGCGGAGGGAGAAGGAGGTGGCCTTGCAGACCGTGCCCGGAGCAAGCCCTCTCCGTAAGGACCCACCCGGAACCAACTTGTTGGTGAGGATGGGACCTGGAGGTGAGGGGTTGTGTAGGATTAAGGTTTGCAACTTGCATGGCCACCGGTCGACCGAGCGTGCCCCCTGGAACGGAGGATGAACGGAACGACCTTGGGTGGTGGGCCACCTGTTGGCTTCTTGGTGGATGAAGATCGGTGCTGCTTGAGACAGCCACAGCTGGCTCCCCTGATGACGGTTAGGATGATGCAAGGTCGCTCCGCTTACCAACTGAATTACAAGGAGCCGCCTGTGGCCGTCTCAGGTACTTTACTAGTCATTGTTGCACGGTTGAACTTGAAGGTGTTGATGATGAGGGTGACGATTGATGATGAACAAGGGGTCGCTTCGCTTACTGACTCTAGCTGAAGGAGCCACCTCATGGGTGGCTCAGATTGATCATCCATCCTATTAACCGTTATGGTGTTGAGACAGCCACAGCTGCCTCCTCTTAGAGTAACCTTCGCTGAGCTCATTATAATTGATGCTGCATCGTTTAGAGCTACAGGTGGGGACGCTTTATCGAGTTGAGAGGGTAGTGTTGATCGTGGTGATACACAGGTCGCTTCGCTTAATGACGTTAGGTGGATGGAGCCGCCTGTGGCCGTCTCAGGTCTTTTAGTAATCCTTGCTGAATCGTGCCTCTGCTTGAGACAGCCACAGCTGGCTCCCTTTGTTGAACCCTTATTAACCCCTGCTGCATCGTTGCAGGATTATCACCTAGGGAGCCGCCTGTGGCCGTCTCAGGTAGCACTGTTAGGTCATTGTCGAACGGTTGAATGAACAAGGGGTCGCTTCGCTTACTTAATCAATAGAATGGAGCCAGCTTGTGGCTGACTCAGGTTTATTAATAACCTCCTCATAATTCCTGTTGAATCGCTGAGACAGACAGCTGGCTCAACTGTTGGTCGACATGCCCTTCCCACCGTTGGGGACCCTTAGGGTGTTGAGCCGCCTGTGGCCGTCTCAGGGGGATGACTGATAATTATGGTTGCATGATTGATAGTGCATGGGTCGCTTCGCTTACTGAACCCACTGGAAGGAGCCACCTCGTGGGTGTCTCAGGTAGCACTCTGAATCATTGTTGCACGGTTGGTGACTCATGACGATTGATGAAGGAGCCAGCTTGGGTGCATCAGGTGAATGACTACTACTTGAGACAGCCACAGCTGGCTCAGCTGTTGAGGGTGACGGTTCTGGTGGTGATGTTGACCAAGAGGTCGCTTCGCTTGCCCCATTAGTCAGATGTGGCCGTCTCAGGTGAATAATAGTTAAGGTTATTCGTTGAGACAGCCACAGCTGGCTCCTTTGGTTGACCACTTGATGACCCTTGCACTCGTTAAGGGTGACGCTGATGACCAACCCATTTTGCACGGGTCGCTTCGCTTACTAAATTAATCACATGGAGCCGCCTATGGCCGTCTCGGGTAGTAATAAAGATTACGGTTAATAACTCATGATGCACTAGGCGCTGCGCTCACCATCAATACCTGACGTCTGACTCATGATGTACGAGTTGCTTACTGAATTAGAATGAATGGAACCGCCTCAGGTTAAACTATTAATCACCGCTGCACTGTTGAATGAATTGTCGCTTATCAATAATGGCTGGGTTGTTGAGACAGCCACAGCTGGCTCCTTTCGGTTGATGACTTGATAGTCACGAGGTCGCTCCGCTCACGATGACCTTTACTATGGAGCCGGCTGTGGCCGTCTCAGGTAGATGACCCCCTTATATTTATTGCTACCTGAGACGGTCACAGCTGTCTCCCTTCGTTGGTGATGCTGATGACGACGGTGGTTGATCATAAGGTCGCTTCACTTTCAACTTCATTACCAAGGAGCCGAGTTGTGGTCGTCTCGATTTAACCTGATAAATTCCGGCTGAACCTTTATAGTTGACATAATTAATCACTGCTGGCTCCTGTTGACGATGCTGGTCATGACGGTTCTGATGACGACACCTATGGTTCACAGGTCGATTCGCTTAGCGCCTTCACCATGTTGAGCCGCCTGTGGCCGTCTCAGGTGGATTATATCAAATCTATCACCATTGTTGAGACAGCCACAGCTGGCTCCCTATTGCTAATCATTTTATAGCCGTTGCTGGTCTTGGCTAGTTATTTAATCCTGGTAGCGGGATAATGTGACCCCTGCTTTAATCCTGAAGCCTCATCATGATAATCCTTACTGCACCGTTTAGTTGAGCCACCTCGTGACTTTCGGGTAATAGGTCGCTCCGCTTATCAATTACTGCTAAAGGGAGCCGCCTGTGGCCGTCTCGGGTGATTCATTGATTGATATTGTTGAGACAGCCACAGCTGGCTCCTCGTGATGATCTTTACTAATCACTGCTGCACGTCGATCCTGAGCGAGGTCGCTTCGCTCATCAATGATCATTACATGGAGCCGCCTGTGGCCGTCTCAGGTCATTCAACTATAGATTATCGCTGCAGGTGGAATGAACGAGGTCGCTTCGTCTGTTGTTACTGACGGTTGGGTTGATGATAACGATGGTGACTGACCCATGATGTCCGATGTCGCTACGCTTATGATCGCTCATTCATCCACTCTTAATTTGGTTCCTGACGCCCTTCGGTTGTCCTGCTGCTTAATCCTGGAATGAAGATCACAGTTGAACGGTAGACTATTGCTTGAGACAGCCACAGCTGGCTCCTCTTGGGGATGATGTCTCTCCTGTTAATCATGTTGCTTGGATCGATCGTGATGTTCTTGCGGCTTATTCCGGAAGGTGATGTTAGGGTTCATAACTGGGTTTACGCTGGTTACGTTCAGGGTGTCGGTTTACAAGTTGATGCTGCTCTTGCTGGATGATTACCTGGTGATCTGCAGGTGGGTCGTGGTGACGGTGATGACCATGACCTTGGGTTGATCAATGGGTACTTGGTCGAGAGGGTGGTCGACGCTATTTTGGTTGTTGGTGATGCTGTTCATCTACAGGTTCCTGCTGCTCTTGTTGGTAACGTCGTAGATGGTAACCTGCAGGTTGATACTGTTCTTGATAACGATGACGTTGGGCTGCTGATGTTGACGGGTACCCCCTATAGTCGACTCGTTGATAGTGGTGTCCTTCCTGTTGATGATGTTCCTCCTGTCGTTTACGTTGGTGGTTACAGGTTGCAGCTGGGGTTGGTATTGGTTACGCTAGAGGTGATGTTCAGGTTGATGGAGTATGCGATGGCGATCCTTGTGCTGGTGTTGATTACGACGTTCGTCCTGACGTATGTGATGACTTTGAGGCTGATGCTGCTCT
>KZ993854.1:0-31857 GCA_003614705.1 Blyttiomyces helicus | reverse complement strand
ATGAACATCATCGTCATCACCACCACCGTTATCCTCAACATCAACGTCACCATCATCACCATCAACCCGAGACGGCCATAGTCGGCTCTATTCATTAGTGATGTTAAGCGAAGCGACCCGTGAGTCAGTCCAGCGGTGCAACCCAATCAAAGATTATTAATGATAAGCGAAGCGCCTCTTACATCCTGAGTCAGTCGTCACCATCATGATCAACAAGGAGCCAGCTGTGGCTGTCTCACGATCAACCTAAATTGTAAGGTCGTTAAAAAGGAGCCGCCTGTGGCCGTCTCAACATTCAACAGAAGCACCATTCCGCAGGATAATTATATGATAAAGAGCTCCGCAGGAGTCATCTATGATAACTTACGTGATTCATCAGCCTGCAACATCGATCGAAAGGTCTACCTGAGACAGCCACAGGTGGCTCCATCCAGTTCAATTGGTAAGCGAAGCGACATCGTATATCAAGGGTCAGTTACCGTGCAACCATGATCTAAAGGAGACCCTTACAGCAGGATGATAAGCGAAGCGACATCGATTCACATTCAACGGTGCAGCTCTAGTCTAAGTTCCACACCATAACTCATCCTAACCGTCCTCATCAGTAAGCGAAGCGACATCATATTCATCAGTTCAACAACGGTCTAAATGTACTACCTGAGATACACACGAGATGATACTGGTAAGCAAAGCGACTCGTGCAGCGTTAGCCTCTAGGAGGATGAGTGGACGAACGAGCGATGCCCTGAGACTTCGGGGTTGAGGGAGTGAGGTAACGTCTACAAGCGAAGTGACCTTGAGTATCTAGGGTTAACAATGCAGCAGGGGTCTATAGGTGTGTCGCAAACGGAGTGCGCAGGAATAGTGGTAAGGAGTGGAGGAGTGTCGTTAAGCGAAGCGACACCTTATTCATTATACCTGCAGCCGCTATCTGTAAGATCAACCGTATAGCGAGCATTCATAGTGCTACCCGAGACACCCACGAGGTGGCTCATACAGCGGGGATTAATAGTCAATTCGCACAGGGAGCCAGCTGTGGCTGTCTCTGCAACAACAACTGGTAGCTACTCGAGACGGCCACAGGCGGCTCAACCCAGAGGAGGATACCAGACTAGCAAGGTCAACACGATCATTAATAAGCGAAGCTACTTAACAACGGGAGCCAGCTGTGGCTTCTCAACAGTGCAGCATGAATTATTAGTTAGCCACCTGAGACGGCCACAGGCAGCTCAATATACTAATTAATTGGTATCAGCATTAAATTCGTCATCAACAGAAGAGCCGGCTGTGGCCGTCTCAGGTTGGTTAATTAAGTCCTGGCTGATTGAGCTAACCTCAGCTACCTCCCAGCAGAGGTACTTTATAAGCGAAGCGACCCACCGAAGAGTCATTCAACCGAGCAACCCTGATTTAAAATAACTCGAGACGGCCATAGGCGGCTCAACCTGAATGAACTTCATAACCGACCTCTTGTTAACTGAGACAGCCACAGCTGGCTCCATTTAATAGACTTGATAAGCGAAGCGACCGGGTGAAGGATCACGTGATGTGGCTAAAGAACTAGTAGGGGCTAGATGCAGCAGCAATCATAAAAGATGCGCAGGGCTAGAGATCACGATCAATTTAAGTCTACTTGAGACAGCCATAGCTGGCTCAATCGTTAATTACTCAAGGGTTAATCAGGTCCCGAGACGGCCACAGCCGGCTCCATAGCCACGATCAATTCTAGGATTCAGCAGGGATTAAGATTCAGTGATGAAGCAGAGTGCTCATCAGGTGAGCCGACTATGGCCGTCTCAAGCTATCAACGGTTAATATAGGGAGGCTACTCGAGACAGCCACAGCTGGCTCCCTATACAAGGTCGTTCCGGTGTCTGTTCCGGGGTGCACGCTTCGCCCAACCGGTCCCCCTGCAAGTTGCAAACCTTATACCTTCCAGCCACCTCACCTCCACCTCCTCTCCTCCCAACAAGTTGGTCCGGGGATGAGGCTACGGAGAGGCGTCTTCCAGGTAACGGTCTGCAAGGGGACCTCCTTTGGGCTGCGCTAACACACCCCTCCACAACCACCTACACTTAACGCCACCCGAGACAGCCAGAGCTGGCTCCTATTAGCATCGAGGGGTTCGAACCCTCATTTCCTAGTGCGAATTAGGTGTGCTGCTTTGCACCAGATGCCAAGACTCAATCACCCATTTCATGAAGTCACTACCTGAGACAGCCACAGCTGGCTCCCACCCCACTGGCTGTTAACGAGAACCACCCGTCATCACGTCTGCCCCCAAAGGGGTGTCCGCTCTGATCCCTTTTCGCCTTATGAGCTACGAGTGGCACTAAAGGCTCACCAGGGGATACGTTGGTCGCGGTGTCCCGATAAACCACCGCTAGAGCCCTCACCATACACCCCGAAGGGCTCCTCCTATTTCTAGGAATCGTTGGCTCGGTAACGACCACTTAACGTGCACGCTCGCACGCCTCTCCGCTTTCGCGTTTACCCCGAGGAAGGAGTGTCCATGCGTAGCACTCGCCCCCCACCTTCCGAGCTACTACCCCACCTCCGAAGAAGCAGGATAGCACCAAGCACCCGCCGCCAGGACGGAGCTCGATCCAGAAGAGTTAAGAGCGCTCATTAGCATAAACACTACCACACCAACAACGCACATCCCCACGTGATAAAGTAATGAGCTCTCTTGTAGTGTAAGGTTAGGCAGTAGGTACCGCTCCTCCATTCCCCTCCCTCTGCATTCAACCCCCCAGCCCCTCCCCATCATCCCAGAATACCAGGGACGCAGAAAAGAACAGAGACCACAGCCGTGGCCCCAGCGTTAAATGGTTCAGTAGCTTCCTGAAGGTTCACAGCCCTTAGTCCGTTATTCCTTGTCGCCCAGTGCACCGGTCCTCCCGATGCCCCTCCCTTCAGCTGTATCGCCACACCAAATATCTCACCCACCGACCATTCAACAAGAGGCTCGCTACCTCAAGGTGTCCGATGGAGTAAATGATGTAAGACGACACGTAGGGTTACACATACGCAAGCATCAACCCTGCCCCCACAACTCTGTTTGTGTAACTCCCCCCCAATCCGTGTACAGTTTCTCGATCCGCTACTTGTTATCCTCCGGTCTCGTCCGCCTGCCGCCATCTTCGCCCGGATGCTTGGTCCGACCGTTCAGATGTAACTTCAGGCTGTCAACTATACCATCGGCTGTTGCGGGGAGCACGCGCTGATTGGACCTCAACTAAGGAGGGAGATCATTGTGACGGGTACTTTATCAATTAGATGGATGTACACCACTCGTGTGATGTTCCGCAGCACGCCATCGAGGCACCTCCATGACCCTCCAACCTAGCCACTCCGCATCCGCCCCAACTAAGAAGCGTATACGAAGCCACCAAGTCTTTGCGTCAAGGATAGCCTACAGGCCATGTCCCTTCGTCGCCGAAGAGAAAGTTACACGCCACCCCCGCATTCCTAACCCACCAGTCGCCCAGTAAGCCAAGTCCTCGGTTAAACGTGTAGCCGCTACCAGCTGTTGCCTTTTATTCAGCACCCCCACCGCACACGCCACACCACAACATCCACCTCGACATCACCAGGGCCCTCGGGTCACAAGGACACACCCCTCCCTGATTACTTCTCAAAGATGTCATGACGTAACATGCCGCAGAAGCCAGCACTCGTGGACCGTACACACCGCTCGCCTCCCTTAAAGGTTACGTCAGCTCCCTTCCCCTGGACTCCCGGTTCGTTCAGTATCCCCGGCCACCTCCCACCCGTAAGAGTAAAGAGTACCGTGTAAAGAACCCCATCAGTATCCAAGGGCCGCTTGCCTCCCCTCGCCGTTCGCCTACAGTGCAGCACATCCCCACTTCCGCACGCCAACGCCCCGCCCTTAGCCCGTCAGTTACCCAACGAACACCAGCAGACACGCCTCGCACTTGCCAACGTCCCCCCTACGTTGAACCTGATATCACCACCCGTGATACCTCCGCCGTCACCTCCACACCTCCACACCTTCTAACCCCCCTCCACCACCTTACCCAACCAGTCCACCCAACACTCCAAGGATCCCACCACCCCTCCCGCATCATAGGAAGAAGCAGCGAGACCCCGGTAAAGCATCAAGCCTACTGACCAAGTAAAGCAAGGGAAGGCAAGCCTCCAGTGCGCTACAGTGCAGCCGCAGCTCCCGAGTTCCTCCGCCGTTCCAACAAAGAGCCCGCAGTCATACGCGACGGGGTTTATTGAAGTTCGAAGTATCGGCATAGTTTTACATCTTACGGTTCAACCCGTTTACGGATGGTGGCCGCCGGTAAGATCCTCCGGTCTCTACGCCCACGACTTCATCCACCTGTGGTTCTCCAGCGCAGCAGGCGTATGGGCCCGATATAACTGGAGCAGGAAAGGCAGTCCCACGTGGTGAGGGTACTCGTGCTCCCCCCGCTTCAGGCGTTCAACTTCTCTCCCCCATCACTGGTTGATTACGTTGAAGGCTATTCACAGGGAGCGAGCTCCTTCTTCCACTACTTCTTCCGCAGCTTCGATTTATAGTTGTGAGTCACCCACCCCCGAGCCACTTAAGTGAAGGTTCAGGTGTAAGGGGGTGGATAGCGTAGGGGGTTTAAGGGTGGGGCTTGCATACCGTTACCCGTAGTAGCCCCCTTCGGAGAATCCTCCCCGGACCCAACTTGTTGGGGAGGAGAGGCTTCGGAGATGGGGGGTACGTAGGGTATAAGGTTTGCAACTTGCCAGCCCCACCCGGCCCCCGAGCGTGCCCCCTGGAACCTGAACCGGAACGACATCGTGCAGTCCCCCACATGAGGAGGTCTTCGATAATATCAAGGTCATGAGACAGTCACAGCTGGCTCAACCCAGGTAAAGACGACCCCATTCAACACGAGACAGCCACAGCTGGCTCACCCCTTGCGACCACCCCTAAGAGTAGCCGCAAGTGTTGAGACAGCCACAGCTGGCTCCTGTTGGAATGGGTTAATCTTTATTCTCAGAGACAGCCACAGATGGCTCCCATTGAGAGGGCAACCAATGCGACACGAAACGATGCAGCAGTAACTTATAAACGACCCACCCAACTAACCTGAATCAAGGTACCCCACCCAACGACCACGCGATCCTAATAAACGGTTCCACATGAATTAACAGTGATCCTCAATATAAACCCGGGTCAACCCTCACCCAACTCCGCAGTAATGTTTAAATTAAAGGCGGAGTCAATCAATGGTGCAGCCACAATCTATAAACGACCCACCCAACGAACCTATAATCCATAACCACCCACTAATAGACCCCTAGACGAGACACCTCACTCAACCGACACCCAATCGTAATTAAACAGTGCAGCATTAATTAATAACCATCATCCCTTAATAAACGGAGGTGCACCCTCACCCAACTCCACGGTAACTATGAAATAAGCCCCTCAATAAATCAACGATGCAGCCTCAATTATTAAACGAGCCACCCAACCCCCGTAGTACCCATACTAAACCACCCACCGACCCTGAAACGATACACCTCACCCGACGAACGCCCGATTGAAATAAACGATGCAGCCTGAATTGTTATTTAACATGAAACCGAATGCCTCACCCAAGTACCATGTAGCGCTGACTATTAATAACGAACCACTCATACGGAGCCCTCTTTAACCATGAAACTGATCGAAATGGACCCTATTATTCCAATTGAATCCCTCCATTCCATTCGGTGACACAAAAACGCACCCCTCCCGCCACCCCCTCTACGAAACGCGCAATATGTTTCAATTGGTGTTCAATTCATTTTAATCCAGAGGTCGAAATGGGCCATTCAACCAGTCAGAGTCGTCCCCAATCGCATGCGCTCCAGTAAGGCTCTTTTAGACCCCCAATGGTCCAATAGGCGGTCCGACCCCCCAATCGACTAAATGGGCCATTTCTGTGTCTGATCGTCTATGGAGGTCTAAAAATGGCCCAATAAATGACCTAAATGGTGTTCAATTGGAATAAGACCTGAGGACCCCAGAATCGATCCCCCATTGGGCCATTTCAGACCCCTGTACCCCCCTGCACAAGGTCGTTCCGGTCCATGCTCCGGTGGGCACGCTACGGTCGACCGGCCCCCCTTGAAGTTGCGGATTGAATGTACTCCCATCGACTACCATCGATGTCCGTACATCCAACCTCAACGGGGGCCTCCTTCGACCTACGCTAACACCCACCTACACATGAACCTTCACTTAACACCACCCCCACCGAAGAGGGCACGAACCCGAGCAGCATCGATCTAGAGTGAGTCAGTCAACCACGAGTCAAACAAGTGAAATGAAGGGGGTGTTAGTGAAGGGGGTTTAAGGTGGGGGCTTGCAGAACGTTGGTGGAAGAACCCCTCTTCGAAGTAGCATCCCCGCAGATCTCCCCTTGGGGGCCCCTCTGGGGAGGAGATCGAGGAGAGGCTACGTAGATGAGGGGGTCTGTAACCATAAGGTCTGCAACTTGCATGCCCCCACCGGCCCCCGTAGCGTGCCCCCGCAATGAAACGACCTCGTGCGTAACCCCATAAACATGAAGTCAGTATCACCAGGTCATGAGACAGCCACAGCTGGCTCCTTTCTGGCTAACCAATAAAGAACCACCCGAGACAGCCACAGCTGGCTCACCCTCACCC
Source organism: Blyttiomyces helicus (assembly GCA_003614705.1). Lineage (NCBI taxonomy): Eukaryota > Fungi > Chytridiomycota > Chytridiomycetes > Blyttiomyces > Blyttiomyces helicus. The sequence continues at coordinate 25,194 of KZ993854.1, read as the reverse complement.
GAAGATGAAAGAGAGCCATCTGCGACAGATGACGCCTCACCGGTTAATCAGAAATGAACCCTGCTGAGACAGCCACAGCTGGCTCCTTTCGATTGGGTAACCCGTGCGGTGTGCAACCGTGCAGCAATAATGTGTAATCCACCTCCTCATTAACTCGGGTCAACCCCACCTAATCCGAATAAACACTGCAACCAATCGGTCCTAATAAATGCGAGGGTCACCCTTACCCAACTCCACGGTGCAGCAACAAATAAACAGTTCAATTCATCAACGAAGCAGCCTTAATTGTTAAAGGGGTCACCCACCCTGCATGTAACCCTAAGTCAATCACCCCTTCACCTTGAACCGCGACCCAACGAACACCCAATCATCGTAAACCAGAGCAGCCTGAATTGTTAGTTATCTACTAATAAACCCGAGGTCAATCCTCACCCAACTCTACGGTACTTCATAGCTGAAGGTCACCTTAAACCAACGATGCAACATCAATTAATAAATGAGCCACCCTACCCAATAGACGTATGATTGAAAATAAACCGTGCAGCCCTGATTAATAACCACCATTAAGCCGAACGACTCACCCAACCTCCACCTGATCTCCCATCGACCGACCACCCCTAATAACGAACTGATCACACGACGTCCTCATGAATGGATAAATCACCCTTCGGACTTCACCGATTCTGGACCTAATCTAATTCCAATCGATCCGCTCAATTCGATCCGGTGACACAAAAAAAGGAATCACCCGCCATGCCTTCTACGATTCACCCAATTGTTGTTCAATTCATTTCAATTCAGCAGGTCAAATAGTCCATTTAGACCTCAATTCGATCAGACACCCCCTAAATAGTACGTCCTCCGGGAAGGCCATTTCCAGGTCATTTAGCCCAATCGAGGGATCAGGGGTCCCAGGATCGATTTGGGCCATTTATCCGGATAATCGTCTATGGAGGTCCAAAAATGGCCCAATAAATGGCCCATTTCATGTTCAATTGGATTGAATTGAAATAAGGATTAGTTAGGCCATTTCTGGGCCATAGTCGGGGTCGCTTGAGCCCAGGTAAGGAGCGAAGGTGGGTGTTAGCGTAGGGAGAAGGAGCCCCCCTTGCAGAACGTTACCCGTAATAACCCCCTTCGTAATAGCATCCCCGCAGCCAGTCGAAGACCCCGAAGGGCCCGAAGGGTGGCGAGGAGAGGCTATGGAGATGGGGGTTATGGAGGGTATAAGGTCTGCAACTTGCAGGGGGGGCGGTCGACCGGAGCGTGGCCACCATAGCGTCGTAAGCGAAGCGACCCACCGAAGGTTCCATGAGCCGGAGCAGCACTAACCTTTAATCCACCTGAGACGGCCACAGCCGGCTCAATCAGCGGTAACTTAAATAATTAGCAGTATGGTCAGCAGCCATCATTATCACCACCAAGAGGAGCCAGCTGTGGCTGTCTCAAGTACGGGGCTCCGTTCAGCAATGATTATTATTAAGGGTCAACTCGAGACGGCCATAGGCGGCTCAATGTGACTCGACGTCAAGGATTAAGCAAGGTTCAATGTGATCCTTCAGGATAAGTAAGGTACCCGTAATCACCAGTCCAGGATTCAAGGAGCCAGCTGTGGCTGTCTCAGCGAATGACTCAACAATTGATGTTGCTTGAGACAGCCACAGCTGGCTCCTTAGATGGATGACTGAAAGCGAAGCGACTCTAACTTATGTTCAACGGTGCAACTGTGGTATACCACTACCTGCGGAATCATCCTCAACAGGACATCCTGATCACAAGAAGCCAGCTGTGAGCCTCAGCACTCATAAAGAGTAACCATCAGTCCAACCATGACCTAAGTGAGCTGCCGAGTCCAGTGCAGAATCGATTGTTAAGCGAAACCATGCAGACCTAGACCCAGCGAAGGACCCATGAAACCGTGCAACCATAATCTGTAGGTAGGTTACGAGCGAAGCGACAGATCAGCCGAGACGGCTCCAGTTATAAAGGTTATAAGCGAAGCGACCATTCATTCTGAGACAGCCACAGCTGGCTCCATACAGCGATCACCAGTCAACAGTGCAGCAAGGACTACTAAGAGGTCATACCGAAGGAGCCAGCTGTGGCTGTCTCAAACAACCAGGTTTATTATTAGGGACTACCTGAGACGGCCACAGGCGGCTCAACTGTAAACCACCTGCATAACAACGAGCCACGGTCTGATCACTACCTGCAGGAGACCACCCACCTCGATCTGAACCTGCAACAGGGAGCCGCCTGTGGCCGTCTCAAACGTTCAACCAGGGTTAAGAGGAGAACCCCTATCGTCGGGAGGCAGCAACAAGCTGGCCTCCATAGGCCGGGACTCATCATGACAGCGAGAGGACAGCCAGCTGTGGCTGTCTCAACAACGAAGCTAGTTGATGAGCGAAGCGACATGATTCATAGGCAACCGTGCAGCAATGATTTAGACGTAATCAACAAAAGGAGCCGCCTATGGCCGTCTCAGCACCTCAGCTAGGATAATGAGTAACAAGGGAGCGGTGGCTATAAGCGAAGTTGATATTCATCAGTTCAACCTGAGCCGGCCACAGCCGGCTCAACTGTAAGCGATGCAACCAGGATTAAAAGGGTTCCACGTGGTGATCATTCAAGGATTAGTCAGGTGATGACTACCAGGACCAAGCAAGGTCTACATCTTCATTCCAGGATTAAAGGGAGACACCTCGTGGGTGTCTCAACACCGTAACTAACTCGTCAGATCATCAGCGGAATCGTCGTCATCCTCTTAACTCGTTATAGACATAGTGATTTATTCAGTAAGCGACATATTGCATAAAGGGTTGACTCACCAACATAACCATCGGCACCAGAGTCCATTCAACCGTGCAACATGAATTATTAGGCTGAGACAGCCACAGCTGGCTCAGTCCACGGTCATTACTAAGCGACCCCGTACATCAGGGTCAGTCGTTATCCTAACTGTCACCATCACCTTAACCGTTATACACAGTAAGCGGAGCGACATCTTGCAGTACCTCTAACCCGATCAGCTATAGTTTATCATCTACCTGAGACAGCAACAAGCTGACTCCATTGTTGGTCATCCATGAGCGAAGCGACTCCTTGTTCATGCAACGGTTCAGCGATAATCTTTAATTTAACATGAGACGCCCACAGGCGGCTCCCTAGGTTCAGTTGATAAGCGGAGCGACACCTTGTTCAACACCACCGTCAGCAAAGGAGCCAGCTGTGGCTGTCTCGAGCAACACCGACTAGTAATGACTCAGCGAAGGGAGCCGCCTGTGGCCGTCTCAAGCAAAAACGATGATGCTGCAGTGTCGTTCATTCCGGTGGGGGCACGCTCGGGGCCGTTCAGGGTCAGCAAGTTGCAATCGTTTATCGCCCTCCGATCGACTACCATCGATCTCCGGCCGAACACTTATGCAAGACCCTTCACTTAAACCCCTCCGCTACCACCCCCACCTCCCTTCACTTGCAACCACCCCCGAAGGCTAGGTCGCTTGAGTCGAGAGTGGGTCAGTCCAGGTGAAGGAGTGAAGGGTCGTGTTAGCGTAGTCCAAAGGAGGGTGGCCTTGCATACCGTTACTGGAGTAACCCTCTTCGGAGTAACCCACGCACAGCAAGTCGAAGACCCCGAAGGGCCCGAAGGGTTGCGAGCATGGGACACGGAGATGAGGGATACGGAAGTATAAGGTTTGCAACTTGCATGGCCACCCGGTTGGACGTAGCGTGCGACCCGTAACGCCCCTCTAACCGCGGAGCTCCCAAACCACCATTGTGGGTCATAAGCGAAGCGACACGTGCAACATCGATCTGTAATGATGACCATAAGCGGAGCGAACTCCAACCCGAGACGGCCACAGGCGGCTCAACTATATCGGTCATCGGTAAGAGGAGCAACCTCGAGTACATTAAACCCATCATCAACATCACCAACACCTTCAACCTAACCATCATCATCGTCATGAGTAAGCGAAGCGACCTCGAGTCATCCAACGGTGCAACAATAGTTTACATGAACAAGTCCAGCGGTGACTAAGGATCATCAAGGAGCCAGCTGTGGCTGTCTCAACAACCAGTTGACTCAACAGGGGGACCACGATCGAGGACAACAGGAATCCAGCAAGGATTAAGGTCAACAAGAGGAGCCAGCTGTGGCTGTCTCAACATCAGTAAGTTCATTCTTCCGTGCAACATTAATCTAAATAATCTGAGACACCCACAAGGTGGCTCCCTGCAGCAGTGATTAGTGAGTTAACGTATAACCTGAGACGGCCACAGGCGGCTCCTTCAATGGTAGCTACTAAATAACTATCAAGTCATCATCCCCCAAGGGGAGCCAGCTGTGGCTGTCTCAACACCTCCAACTATGCAGCCTGAATGCATGATGACCATGAAACGAATGACCTCACCCGACTAATACCCAATCGTAATCAACCGTGCAGCCCTCATTATTAGTCATACACCCGGGGCGGCTTAATGGTCCGCTGACTAGTAAGCGAAGCGACATCGAACTCATGCAACGTTCAGTCCTGATTGCTAATCATTTACATGAGACACCCACAAGGTGGCTCCTTTTAACGACCACTAGGATTCAGCAATCAACTCGATCGTCAGTCCAGGATGAAGGGGAGCCAGCTGTGGCTGTCTCAACAATTCAACATTGATAAGTAAGCGAAGCGACCTCTTGCTCCTCAACCTGCAGCCATGATCGTTAATAGTTATACCCGAGACGGCCACAGGCGGCTCCATTCGAGGGAAGATGTTGAGCGGAGCGACATCGTCATGATCAACATTATCGTCGGCATCATCAGCACCACCGTTATCAACATCCTCGCCAAAGGAGCCAGCTGTGGCTGTCTCAACAATAGTTCATACTCCACTTGCAGCCATGATCTTTAATAAGCTACCTGAGACGGCCACAGGCGGCTAAATCCGTTACCACCGATGAGCGAAGCGACCCTGATTGATAGCCAACGGTGCAGCGGTGACCTGTATTTAACCTGAGACACCCACGAGGTGGCTCCTTTCATCAATGATGGTGAGCGGATCGACATGTGATCATCAATATCAATAACATCGTCATGATCAACACCAGCAACGACCCTAAAGGATGAGCAAGAGGAGCCAGCTGCGGCTGTCTCAACACCAGGGATGGTGGTAAGCGAAGCGACACTTTGATCATCAACCGTGCAGCCTTAATCTATATGAGCTACCTGAGCCGGCCATAGGCGGCTCCCCTTGGTTCATTTAGTAAGCGAAGCGACCCGTAAATCAAGAGTCAATTATCATCAGAAAGCGGAGCGACCTATTTCAACATCAGTCTGTAAACTAACCATGAATGGTCGATCCTCCGAGGCTTCAGGGGTGGGGAAGTGATCTTAATCGTAGCGACCTCTTGTTCATTCAACGATACAGCAGGGATTAATGACCACCAAAGGTACCATCGTAATCGTCATCATCAATAAGCGAAGCGACCTAGCAGGGTGAGCCACCTCGTGGGTGTCTCGAGAATGAATTAGCAAGAACAAGTGGTTGTTATCCCAGGATGAACGAGTTGGCTCCACGTTAATACGACCCCAGGGTTAACAAGGTGAACCACCTATGATCGTATCATGCAACCATAATTATTAGTAATGACCTGAGACAGCCACAGGCGGCTACACCTACTGATCAACGCAAGCGAAGCGACCTTGTTGATATTCGATGGTAAATCCTAGATCAACAAATCATCAATAGGAGCCAGCTGTGGCTGTCTCAACAGGTTCAACCTGAATTGTTAATCGACCTGAGACACCCACGAGGTGGCTCCATGCACCAGGGACTAGTAAGCGAAGCGACTTTGTACGTCAAGGGTCAGCCGTCGTCATCAGAATCATCACCATGGAGCCACTTATGACCCTCTCGCGATCCAACAGGGGCTAGGAAGGATCATTACAAGGGAGCCAGCTGTGGCTGTCTCAGACAACGAATCGGTTCAACGGTGATCTGCAATGGTACTGCACAATGTCGTTCCAGGTGGGGCACGCTACGGTCCTCCGGGTCCCCCTCAAAGCTGCAAGGTTTATTCCCCTCCCATCGACTACCATCGATGTCCGGGGAAACACCTTTTGCGGGGGACCCTCCCGGACCTACGCTAACACCCCACCTTCCACTTGAACAGACCGACCCCCGTCATCAACCCAGGAGTCAGATGCAGCATCAGTCTGAAGGTGTCAAGTGAACGCAGGGTCGGGTGTTAGCGTAGGTCAAAGGAGGTGGGTCTTGCAGCGTTCAGCCGAAGATCGATGGTAGTCGATCGTAGGATGATAAGTTGCAACTTGCTGACCCACCGGTTGACCGAAGCGTGCCCGACCCGAAGTGAACGACCCATGAGCGCAGTAGCAACCGATAGGGCGCAGGAACCCAGTAATGATGTTAAGTGTAGGTCACCGTAGTCAGTGTTAGCGTAGATCACATGGAGGGAGCGGTCAGAAAGGGGTCCCCTTTGGGGATGAATGACCTACTGCGACCGGGTGATCGTAGCGTGCTGACGGAGGTGATCGTAACGACCTGGCGCAGGACACGGTTTAATGGGTTCGAGCTGCGACAATAGGTAAAAGAGTCACAGCCAGCTGCCATTACGGAGAGCAGTCAGCGATGACAATAAACGGTGCAGCATGAATTTAAAGGTGGTGCTGAGACAGCCACAGCTGGCTCCATGGTGTGAGGGTCAATGAGCGAAGTGACCTTGCTACCTAAGACGCCCACAGGCGGCTCACCACCCACTAAAGTGACAGTAAACCTATTGCGACAGCCACAGCTGGCGCTCCGTTGATTGACCTGAAAGAAACTAAATTGCTTGAGACAGCCACAGCTGGCTCCTTTAAGTTAACCTCTTGACCAGTGCTCCGTTTGACATAGTTGTAACTACACTCCCAATAGCGTCGAGGGGGTCGAACCCTCATCTCCTAGCAGAGAACTAGGCGTGCTCCTTTACACCAGACGCTAAATAAGCCACAATAATGAGACGGCCACAGGCGGCTCAATCCAATAGGCTATTCACGGGAACCACCCGTCTTACTGTCCACACCCGAAGGCGCTTCCAGCCAGATTCATTTCACCGTGTCCCGATAAACCACGGCTAGGCCCCCCTCCATACGCCCCAAAGGACTCGATCATCTCTGACGTGGTAGGAGAGGTAACGACCACTTAACGTGCACGCTCGCACGCCCCTGCCATCTCTGGCATACCCCGAGGAAGGAGTTAAACTGCATAGCGACCCGCCCTCCACCTTCTGAGCCACCCCTCCCCCTAAAGAGAAGGGACACCGAACACCCCGCACCAACACGGGAGCCCTGTCCAGAAGAGTTGAGGACGCTTATTAGCAGCCCAACTACCACGCGGCAACATATACCCACACGTGATCGAAGTAATGAGTGCTCTTGTAGCGTAAGGTTCAGCAGCAGGTACCGCTCCTTCGTTTCCTTACCCTAATGAGAGACCCGATCGCTCACCCGGAGAAGAGCCGTTAAGCCCAAACATCCGTCCGATCTGCAGCACTCCCCCTCGAATAAGTTCCCTCCGGTTCACAGCCCTTAGTCCGTCTACCCTCTCGCCCACGCCCCCAAAGGGGGTTCCCTTGACTCGCATCAGCACCTGAGAACATCTCACACCCCCGGTTTACAAGGACCCCGCTAGTCCATGGTTCCGTGGGTAGTTAATCAGGCAAGCCGCAGCTCCGGGTTACACATACGCACACTCAATATACCCTCACGGCTCTTCACCTCCACACATCCCGTGTACTGTTTCCCGGGTATCACACTTCTTGCATCCGGTCTCGCCGCCTGCCGCCATCCTCGCCCACATGTTCGGTGTGACCGGTCGGATGCAACTTCAGGCTGTCGCTCTTTACCATAGGCTGTATGAGGGGGTCGCGCAGATTGGGGTTCAACAATGGAGGAATCACCGTAAAGGTACTTCAATCAGTTAGTAGATATACACCACACACATGGTGTTCCGCAGCACGCCATCGAGCCACCTCAAATATCCTGAACCCGTTCGTCCCAGGCACCTCCCCCTCAAGAGTGAGCACCCAGAATCTACGAGCCCATCGTAAATGATAGGCTACAGGCCATGCCCCTCCATCCCTGGAGAGGAAGATACGCCCCACCCCCGAATCCCATTCGCCCCACCACCGTCCCCAGTGATGAAGCGCCTGTTCCTCGATTAAGAGCGCATCCGCTACAAGCTGTTGCCTTTTATTCAGCAGCACCACCGCACGCACCATCTACCATCATTCACTTGAAGGCTCGGGTCACAAGGACACACCCCCTCCAAATAAACTATGGTACACCGCACGCCGCAGCACCCAGCACTCGTACGCCCGACACACAGCTCGCCTGCATCGGAGAACCCCCTCAACTCCCTTCCTCACGACTCCCGGTACACTTGAAGCATCTCACCCTGCCCCCATCACTGGAAAACAGGAGTCATCAAGTCTCTTCAGTATCGCAAGGCCGTCTACTGGGTCCTCGCCGCTCAGCTACCATGCAGCCTGTCCGCACTTCCCCACGCCAACGCCCCGCCCTTAGTAACGAATCGCTTACCGCCCTCCTCCCACCGTCGCAGGAATCAGGGTTCAGATACGGTTACACCAGCAGATACGCCTCGCAGTTGCCCATGCCCCACCTGCATGTGACCTGCTACCCCACCAACCAGGATAGCTCCGCTGAACCTCCACGCTCGCCCCCCTTCGTTTTTCCTCCCCGGCCCACCCCACATCCAACCACCCCACCCACACCAGAAGTCCAGCCCAACATCCCGTACCCGTCCAAACGCCGAAGCGCTGTACCGTTCCGTAGATGTTGAGCTAAACCCCCACCATGAGCAAGGCGACCATCCATGAAGCGAACAGGAAGGAAACCCTCCAGAACACTACCACGCGACCTCAGCTCCCCAGTTCGACTACCTCCTCCTCACCCAGAACAGATGAGGCCGTATCTTATGGGCCTAGTTTATCGTCTTACGGATCCACCCGTTTACGGACGCGTCAAGTTCACGCAGCTCGATAGCGTGCCCAACGAGGCTTCATCACCTGTAGCTCTCCCTCCCGCAGCAGTCGTATGGGACCGATCTAGGTTAGGTACAGATGGCAGCCGCACGACGTGAAGTAACTTGACACTGACCCATCGCTCCCCACCCCAGTGATGGTTGCACGACCGCCCGTTCGCCTGTTCTTCTTCGTCTACTTCCTCCGCAGCCTTGATCTAGAAGTTCGAATCACCTCCCCGCAAGTCATCCAAGTGTAATGTAGGTGAGTGTTAGCGCAGGGTGAAGGAGGTGGACCTTGCATACCGTTACCTGGAGGACCCCTCTTCGGAACATCATCCCCGCACCATCGCTTGCGACCCGAAGGGCCCGAAGGGTGGGAGGAGAGGATGTGTAGATGAGGGGTCCGTAAGGTATAAGGTTTGCAACTTGCAGGTCCACCGGTCACCCGGAGCGTGCTCACCGAAATGAAACGACCTCGTGCAGGTCCCCCAACGTTAGTAAACGCAGCGACCCACCGAAGAGCCCATGACACCGTGCAACCATGATATGTAAGTTCAACCTGAGACGGCCACAGGCGGCTCCTTTCGTTTAATTCCGTAAGCGAAGCGACCTGTCACCTGAGACGGCCATAGGCGGCTCAATCTCGTGATCATTGATAAGCGAAGCGACCCATTCAAGGACGGAGCAGCGGTAATTATTAAGGTACACGAGACAGTCACAGGCGGCTCAATCAACGACACCACCTGATCCAGTTCAACCATGCAACATTAATTTAAATGAACGAATTGTCTCTATAAACGGGGGTGAATGGTCTACCAACTCCCACATGATTCTAAAAATAAGGCTCCCATGAACTCAGCGATACAGCATAAATTATTAAAGGGGTCACCCCACCTCCATGATACCCTGAATGAACCACCCAACGACTCTATAACGAGGTGCCTCACCTGTAAACCACCCAATTGAATTAAATGATGCAGCCTCAATTAATAGTCATCCGTACCATAAAATGTAGAGGTCAACAGTCGAACGAGTCCCATGCGATTCTGAAACTAACGATCCGCTCACCCAACGATTCAGCCTGAGTTATGAAACTAACCGCCCTACCTCCATTGAACCTTGAATCACCTCATCACCGACCCTGAAATGATACCTACACCCGCCGACCATCCGATTGAACGTAACCCCTGCAGCCTAAATGTGTAGTATGATGATACCAAATGTTTCACCCGACTCCCATGCAACCCTGATTATTAATAACGAACTACTCATACGGAGCCCCCTTTAATAGTAAAAACGACCTAAATGGACCATAATCTAATTCCAATTGAATCCCTCAATTCGATTCGCAGTTACAAAAGTACACCCCTCCCGCCATACACTCTATCATTCGTCCAATTCATTCCGATTAGTGTTCAATTCATTTCCACTAAATGGATCAAATGGGCCATTTCATGATCAGAAGGGGTCCCTAACCACACGTCCTCCGGGAAGGTCATTTTCAGGGTCCCATGGCCCAATGGAGCTCCCGACCCTCCGGATCATCAAATGGGCCATTTATCTGAAAAAGTGTCTATGGAGGTCTAAAAATGGCCTAAATAATGGCCTATTTTCTGTTCAATTAGGCCAATTGAAATAAGGACCCCCATCGATCCCACCTCCAGAATCAAGGGGTGGACATCAGAACCACCGAGTGGGCCATTTCATCCTGATAAACCACTCAGCCGATTCAGCAGCAATTATGAGTCCAGCCTACATCGAATCGAGGGATCCACCACCATCTTCAACCCCAGAAATGACCATCATAACCGATCGGACCCCGAATTAGCTCACCCAACTCCCATGCGATTAAAACGACCCCTGACAGCCAGGACCCCAATTGACCCCTAAATGACCTAAAATCGACCGAAACGAGGATGATCATCAAGGTCTAGACCTTACTCTTATACTCAAAATGACCCTAAACCGAGGTCAACGGAGCAACGTCAATCGGGAGGTCCTAAGTCAAGGTCAGAAGCGTCAGTCCAGGTTGAAGAAGTGAAGGTGGGTGTTAGCGGAGGGGTTTAAGCGAAGGGTCTTGCAGCGTTCGCCCCGTAAATCGATGGTAGTCGATTGGAGGGGTGATAAGTTGCAACTTGCTGACCCTGAGCGGCCCCGAGCGTGCCCACCGTAACGTTCGTAAGCGAAGCGACCCGTGCATCATGTTTCACCCACCGTGCAACCTAGATCTGGAGGACAACCGAAGGGCGTCAGGAATGTGGCGATGGCCTCCACATCACTTGGCCGTCCGGCCTGGAGGACTCCACTCACGAATCAAGATAAGTGAACGAAGGGAGTGTTAGCGCAAGACGCCTCCTCTTGGGGCCCCGCTTGCGGGAGGAAGGGGTCTGGAGCGTGGTCCCGTAGTAAACGACCTTGTGCATATCAATGTTAACCGTGCAGCCTGAATTGTAAGGGGTCTTGAGACAGCCACAGCTGGCTCCACTCAACGTAGACCAGTAAGCGAAGCGACCCTTCAGAGGCACCTACGAGGTGGCTCAATCGTTAAGTTCAATAAGCGAATCGACATCCTCAACATCATCAACTAAGGGAGCCAGCTGTGGCTGTCTCAGCAGTGCAACATTGATTAGTAAGTGACCCGAGACACCCACAAAATGGCTCACTTCAGTGAGGATTATTAGGTTATCAACAGGGGAGCCAGCTATGGCTGTCTCAACACCTCCAACGGTAATGAGTAAAGATCAACCGAAAGGGGCCAGCTGTGGGTGTCAACGATTCAACTAGGATTAATAATGGGTTCAACCCGAGACAGCCACAGGCGGCTCAACTCATCCTCAGCGTCCTGATCTTAAACATGAGACACCCACGAGGTGGCTCATTCAGCGAGGATGTTAAGCGAAGCGACATGTGAATCATCAACGGTGCAGCGATAACCTACACGTTCAGTCTGAAGCGTAACCGTTATCAGAATCATCATCATTGTTATCATGAACAAGGAGCCGCCTGTGGCCGTCTCTACAGATTCAAGTGGTCATTAAAGGGTAGGGTAACAACAGGAGACAGCTGTGGCTGTCTCATCAATCCAACCTGCAGCCCTAATTAATAGTCATCCACCCGAGACACCCACGAGGTGGCTCAATGAATCAGTGGTCCTAAGCGACATTCTGTTAGTTCAGTGCAACCCTTATTTCAATCAACTCCCCGAGACGGCCACAGTCGGCTCAACCGTAACGGTGCTGATGGCCTAAACGACCCTTTAGCTGAGACACCCACGAGGTGGCTCCTTTGTTTATGTTCAACCGTGCAGCAGTGGTCTACATGACTCGCCAAGGGAGCCAGCTGTGGCTGTCTCAACACCAATAGCTCATTCATGAGTTCAATAATGGCTTGAGACTCGAGACAGCCACAGCTGGCTCCATCCGTCATCCTCAACACCATCAAGTGGTTTGAGACGGCCACGAGGTGGCTCAACCTATTCGTTGATATTAACCGTGCAACCTTGACTTAAATGGGAGCTGAACTCTATTTAACCCTGCAGCGATGATCTAAATGAGACCAGCTAAGGGAGCCAGCTGTGGCTGTCTCTGAGTACAATCAGTAGTCGAGACGGCCACAGGCGGCTCAATATAACCAGGGTGAGTAAGCGAAGCGACCTTTACATCACGGGTTAGTCACCAGCGGTGATTATTAATCAACATGAGACACCCACGAGGTGGCTCAATCAATTGAAGTTGGTAAGCGAAGCGACCTCGTTCCAGACCAGTGCAACCATAATTCATAGTTCGACCTGAGACGGCCATAGGCGGCTCCATTAAACTGTAGTCAGCAAGCGAAGCGACTCGAGTATCATCAAGTTCTACCTGCAGCCAGGATTATGAATCAACAGAATCGTCATCAACATCACCACCATCAACATTGGTAAGCGAAGCGACCCCTTGCTCATCCACCTGCAGCCCTCATTTCAACGAGGTCTGAGACGGTGTTAGTGAGCGAAGCGACATCATGATCAACGTCATCATCAACCGAATCAACATCAACGTTGAGCAACAGGAGCCAGCTGTGGCTGTCTCAGCGATGACGATCAACAGGAAAGACACCTCACCAAGGTGCAACAACGATCTGAAATATAATGGACCATCAGAAGAAGACCTCACAACCGACAACGACATGGTAACCAAGTCCAAGGAAATGCCAATCGACGTCATACTCAACCGTCACCCTCACCATATAGGATTCAACAGGGTGCATCACGATGCAACATTGATTATGAATGAGTCAACCCGAGACAGCAACAAGCTGGCTCAACAGTGCAGCGGTGATTACGAAGGGGTCCAACGAAGGAGCCAGCTGTGGCTGTCTCAGCAAGTTCAGCGATGATTAGTAACAACATGAGACACCCACGAGGTGGCTCCTGCAACATAGACCAGTAAGCGAAGCGACCTTGTTTATCTTCAACGATGCAGAATTAATTTATAATCAACATGAGACGGCCACAGGCGGCTCAATCGTCCACTGATTAGTAAGCGAAGCGACCTCGTTATCATCAACACCAGAACCGATCACCAAAAGAGCCAGCTGTGGCTGTCTCAAGCAGTGAGGACTAATTAGTTAAGATCGAGCCTAAACTAGTAAACCTGAGACACCCACGAGGTGGCTCCATCTATTGGTAATGTAAAGCGAAGCGACCCTTCATCATGCGTCAGAGCAGCAATAATCGTAAGGTGTGTCAGCAAACGGAGTGCGCTAGTAACCCTAGGAGTAGCGAAGAACGATCGATGCCCCGAGGCTTCGGGGTTGAGGAGTGATGAACGTGTATAAGCGAAGCGACCTCGTCTAGATGGAATCCGGAGCAGCAGGGATTGATAGGTGTGTTAGCAACCGAAGGGCGCAGGAACTCAGGTAAACTAGTTAGCGCAGGGGGCCCCCTACGGGGGATTAGCGACATCGTGCAACATGAGTCAGGTTCAGCAGGAGTTTCTAAGGGTCACAGCAAACGGAGTGCGCTAGGAATCCGATGAATCCTGTAAGCGGAGCGACTTCGTCATGGCCACCCGGCCTGAGGGTCACTCGACTAGGTTGAAAGCGAAGCGACCTGTGCAGCATGGATCTGTAGGAGTGTTAGTAAACTACGAGGGGCCCATGGGGACGAATGCGACCGGTGCATCATGGTTGACGGTGCAGCGTAGGTTTCCAAGTAAAGCGAGTGAACCCCTATGGGAATGGAACCGGAGCTGAGTTCAACCGTGATGAGGGTCGTTCCGGTGGGCTCCAGGGTGGCACGTTCCGCTCAACCGGTGGCCCTCAAAGCTGCAACCCTTATCCCACTCCGATCGACTACCATCGATCTCCGTGGGAACAGGTCTTGCGGGCCACCTCCTTTGAGCTACACTAACACCACCCTTCCACCCACCTCCACTTGAACCCATCCGAATAAAAATAACCGTGCAGCATTAATTAATAGCAATCATCCCTAATAATGCATGGGGCATTTCTCACCCGCCATCCCTCCGATTCTGAAACCAAGAGTATCACTCAATCAACGATGCAGCCTCAATTGTTATATGACCCACCCCACCACCCTTGATCCTCGAATCACCCTCACATCGACTATAAACAGGGTACCCCGCCCACCGACCCTCCAATTGAAATCAATCATGCAACCCCAATTGTTAATGATGGTGAGACGAAACGACCCTCCCACCACCCATGCAACCACGATTACGACTGTTAAACTACTCACCCGCCACCCCCATTAACCCAGAAATGGACTATAATTCAATCCGTTCCGCTCAATCCAATTCATTGACACAAAAAGTGAGGTCACCCGCCACCTGTTGATCTATTCGTCCAATTAGTGTTCAATTCATTCCAACTCATTTCCATTCAATCCCTCATTTAGGCCATTTAATCGATTAAAGGGGTCCCGAATCGCACGTCCTCCAGGAGACCTAACTACAGACCCCATGGCCCAATCGAAGGATCCAGAGGTCGAGTCATCAATTGGGCCATTTACCCAGAAAAGTGTCTATGGAGGTCAAAAAATGGCCTAAAATAAGGCCTAAATGATGTTCAATTAGCCCAATTGAAATAAGGATCGATTGGGCCATTTCTAGGTCATAGTTGAAGTCGGGGGAGTCGAATTGAAGCCCCGCCAGGTAGTAGTGAAGAGGGGTGTTAGCGTAGGCCCGTGAGCCCCCCGTTGAGGCGAAGCCATCCCCGACCTTAGGAGGGGTGGTGTAGTCCGCAACTTCAAGGGGGGGCGGTAGGGCTGAAGCGTGCCCCTCGTAACGATCCTCTAAACGCGGAGCTAGTTAATTACCCATGATCAACGTAAGCGAAGCGACCTAGCAAGATTCATTCAACCGAGCAACCATAATTGTTAATGTCCTGAGACGGCCACAGGCGGCTCCCATTCCGAAGGATAACCACTTGACCATTCAACCGTGCAACAATAATTTATAAGCGTCCTGAGACAGCCACAGCTGGCTCCCACCATCGTAATCAGTGAGCGAAGCGACCTCATAACCAGCCGGTGTCACCATAATCAAGTGCAGCGTCGAGTAACAAGAGGAGCCACCTCATGGGTGTCTCAACGAGTTTAACTGGTAGTGAGCGACCTCGTGCAGGATGAATACGGGGTTCGACGCCAAGAATGGCAGAGCTCAATGCAGCAGCGATAAGTGATAGGTAGGGGTCAACGTCATGATCACCAAGGGAGCCAGCTGTGGCTGTCTCATCCAGTGCAACATTGATTAGTAATGATTCAACCTGAGACACCCACGAGGTGGCTCCATCCATTCGTCATGGTAAGCGAAGCGACCTTGAGTTCATTCAACGGTGCAGCGGTAATTGTTAGTAAGGTGCTGAGACGGCCACAGGCGGCTCCATCCAGTTAAGGCGGTAAGCGAAGCGACATGATGACCAACACCAACAACCTGCAACCATGATCATTAACGTCACCGTTATCAACATCATCTTCATCCTGATCAACGTCAACATCTTCATCATCAGTGCAGCAAGGATGATTAATGATCAACATCACCATCACCAGTAAGCGAAGCAACCTGTGCATCCTGAATCAGTCAACATGAACATCGTTATAATCATCAACATCATCACTTTCATCATCAATCAACACGATCCTCATCAACCTAGCAAGGGGAGCCAGCTGTGGCTGTCTCAACAACCGAATGACCAGTCCTGGATGAAGCAATGGAGCGGTGGTGGTAAGCGAAGCGACCTCGTAGAGTTTCATGACACCAAACAATCGTAATCAACTTGACACCCATAGGTGGCTCATTTCAATTGAGTTCAGAGCGAAGTGACCCAACAGATTCTGCAACACCGTGCAACCTTGATCTATAAGTTCTACCTGAGACACCCACGAGGTGGCTCCATCAGCGACCATCAATAAGCGAAGCGACCTATCAAGGTGAGCCGCCTGTGGCCGTCTCAACAGTTTAAATAATAATGATTAAGGGAAGAATCAGGTGCCATCTCAACAACGCAGCAGTGATTATTAACAAGTCTAGCAGTAAGGGTAAACGAAGCGACCTCAAGCTCATTCAGCAGTGCAGCGATGATTTAAACGAGCGTTATCACCCTCACCAACATCGATCACCAAGGGAGCCAGCTGTGGCTGTCTCAACCAGAACGAATGTCTAACTCACCTGAGACAGCCACAGCTGGCTCCCATTCCGCAGGAGAGTCAATATGGCTATGAAACCGTGCAGCAGTAATTTAGAGGTCATCAACCCGAGACGGCCACAGCCGGCTCCTATTCCGAAGGATAACCAGTCGTGACCTGAAACCAGTGCAACACTTATGAACCATCCACCTGAGACACCCACGAGGTGGCTCACCCTCCTAAGGATGACCAGCTGAACCTTCAACACTAGTTTAAATGAACTACTTGAGACGGCCATAGGCGGCTCACTCGATCGGGAACTCGTCATGATCATCAAGGTCACCCATGCAACCACGACCCTAAATACTTCCCATCGAGGGAGCCAGCTGTGGCTGTCTCAACATCATTCAACAGTGTAGCGGTGATTAATAATTCAACATGAGACACCCACAAGGTGGCTCAATCGTTAAGTTCAATAAGCGAATCAACATCCTCATCATCAATTAAGGGAGCCAGCTGTGGCTGTCTCAACACCTCAGCTCAGATGAATGAGTAGGGGCTACCTGAGACGGCCACAGGCGGCTCAATCACCAGCGACATGATAATCTACATTATCAGGGTACCAAACGACGGGAACGATATACCGATCAACAGGAAGACCACCACCAACGCCACCAGCTGTTCCACCAACAGGAATGACCTGTCAATCACCGACAAGGAGTGCAGAATCGATCTGAAGGACGAGTTGACGGGAAGCGCATGACCATCATCACCAGGGTCTCCACCGACATGGTACAAGGGGTGGTCATAATCACCAACGACCTTACGATCACCACCAACCGAGCCAGCTGTGGCTGTCTCAACAGTATCACCAGTTCAACAATGATTGGTAAGTCATACACCGAGACGGCCACAGGCGGCTCATTCTAGTGGTGATGTTAAGCGAAGCGACCTTGCTCGTCATCAACAGTGCAGTGCTGATTAGTAGATTTGACAAGGGGAGCCAGCTGTGGCTGTCTCAACACCAGTAAAGTTATTCAACCGTGCAACCCTGATTATGCAGAATCAACCTGAGACGGCCACAGGCGGCTCCTTGTAGTTTAGTTAATAAGCGAAGCGACATCGTATTCATTCCACCAAGCGGCGAGGGTTTGTAAGTGAATGACCTGAGACAGGCACAACTGTCTGCAGAAACAATTGTTAAGCGAAGCGACCTGTGAATCAAGGGTGTCACCCTTACCCTCATCAGTCATCCTAAGTCATCGTTCACGTTCAACCTGCAGCAATAATTTAAATGGTTCAGCAAGAGGAGCCGCCTATGGCCGTCTCAAGTAATCCGGGTTAGTATCAACGTGAGACGGCCACAGGCGGCTCAACTATCGGGAGCATCAGGATCGCCATAATAATATAGCAAGGGGAGCCAGCTGTGGCTGTCTCAACATCGATTAACAATCTGAGCGGTGTTGGTAAGCGAAGTGACATGAATAACAAGGACCAGTTATCAACCTCGTTCCGAATCAACGTCAGAACCGTCATCACTAAGCGACCCTTGTTCATTCCACCATGCAACACTAATTTAGATGAACGACCTGAGACGGCCATAGTCGGCTCCTTGCAGCGGGAATTAATAAGAATTAAGCAGGGTTCATGACGATCATAAAGGATTAGCAACAGGGGAGCCAGCTGTGGCTGTCTCAACAAGTGCAACGGTTCAGCATAGGCTAAGGACACCATGCTCAGAGACGGCCACAGGCGGCTCCATCACCACGATGGACGTAATCATCAGGAAGATCACCTCACCATTGACTCCATCACCAAGGAGCCAGCTGTAGCTGTCTCGTGCAGCAGTGATTTAAAGTGGAGGTTCTGAGACGGCCACAGGCGGCTCCTTTCATTCGATTTAGTAAGCGAAGCGACCTCGTCACCACCAGTTTAGCCAGCGGGGTTGACATTATCACCACCAACATGTGCAGCATTAATTTAAATGAACGACCTGAGACACCCATGAGGTGGCTCCATCCATCAGGAATCAGTGAGCGGAGCGACCTAATGACCTGAGACGGCCATAGTCGGCTCCCATTGGTAAGGTAACCCCCTATGACCATGAGACGGTTCAACATTAGTTTATAGACGATTCACCTAACGAAATTCAGGGGTCAACCCTCCACCAACTCCACGACTATGTTTAAAATAACTACCCAGGATGACTGAATGACCAGCAAGGTAAGCCGCCTGTGGCCGTCTCGCACAACAAATGGAGACTAGGTAGTTGAGACAGCCACAGCTGGCTCCATGCAACTAGAACCGATAAGCGAAGCGACCTCGTGCAAGTCCATCAACCAGGCAACCGTGATCTGTAGGAATCAGCGGAGACCGTAGAGTAGAGCGAGAGGCCCCTATGGGGACGGAAACAAGGTGGTTTAACGGAGATCGAGTTCTATCGGGATATGTGCAAGGGCTCCCGTTATGGGGATTAAGTTGTAGTTGAAACTATAAGGCTAGAGGGGACCCCTATGGGGACGACGCCGACCTCGTACATGCTGCCTCTGATGGGGATGAGATCGTAGCGGAAGGTGGCCCCCTTCGGGGGAAGAGCAGCTAGACGCAAGTTGAGTCACGTGCAGCGGAGATCGTTAGGTAGAGCGAGGGGTCCCCTCTGGGGACGGAAGCAGACTTGAGTCAGTTGGGATCGGAGTCGTTGAGGCTCGAAGGGAACCCTATGGGGACGATGCCGACCCGTGCAACCTGAGTTTAAAGGAGCTGATGGTGTTAAGCAAGGGCCCTCTATGAGGGAAGGTGACCCGTGCAGGTTGAGTTGGGTAAATAGGATGGTGTTAAGCTAGTCTCCCAAGCCGGTTTCATCCCCATAGGGGACCCCTTGGCCGGTAAGCCATTAGTAGATTCCTGACGCCCTTCGGTTGTCCCGACATTAAGCCTGCCGGCAGCTCATGCACAAGGTCGTTCCGGCACTGCTCCAGGTGGCACGCTTCGGGGCCGGAGGGGGCTGGCAAGTTGCAAACCTTATACCTTCCACCCTCCCCATCTCCGTGATCTGTCCTCCTAGCCCTTCGGGTGGCTACGCCATCTCCAACAAGTTGGAGACTAGTCCGGGCAGAGCACTCCGAAGGGAAGGCTTCCAGGTAACGGTATGCAAGCCCCCACCTTAAACCCCTCCGCTAACACCACCTTACGCAGCACCTCCACTCAACACCACCCAAGGGACCCAGGGAATCGAACCCTGCCTACTGGCTTTGGAGACCAGCGCGCTACCACTACACCAGGCCCTGCGACGGCCACAGGCGGCGCCTTTCAGTATAACCCAGAAGCACCACCAGTAATCTGAGACAGCCACAGCTGGCTCCTCGTTAGCCCTATCACGTAGGCCACACGCTTCACGTCCAGTGCCAATGAAGCACCTTCCGCTCAGGTCCCTTTTCCCCTTATGAGGTACGAGTGGCACTAAAGGCTCACCAGGGGACACTTCTTTCACCGTGAGCCGATTCACCACGGTTAGAGCCGACCCCATACGCCGCCAAAGCGACTCCGCCATTTCTGGTGTTCGTAGAGGAAGTAACGACCACTTAACGTCCACGCTCGGACGCCACCGCCTGTTAAGGCATACCCTGGTGGTAGGAACGCATACCGTGGCACCCGCCCTCCCACCTTCCTGACCACCACCCCACCGCCAAAGCAGCAGGACAGCACCGAACACCCGCCGCCAGGACGGAGTCAGTTCCAGAAGAAGTTGAAGGCGCCCGTCAGGTATGACGTTACCACCTCAGCAACACTTGCACCCACGCGTTAAAGTAAGAAGTGCTCTTGTAGTGTAAAGTAGGGCGGCCGGTATCGCTCCAATAAACAGACCGGCTTCGGGGCTCATAGGCCACACCTTACCGCGATCCGTTCCCTGGTTCACAACCCGTAGTCCGTTTCTCCCATCGCTCAGTACTGGGGTCCTCGCCCAGCACCTCCCTCGACCTGCTTCGCCATATGAATAATCTCACCCACCCAGTTTACAAGGACCCCGCTAGTCCATGGTTCTGGTTGGAGTTAATCATACAAGACGACGCGTAGGGTTACACATACGCACACGTTCCCCCTGCCCCCACAACTCTGTTTGTGTAACTCCCCCCCAATCCGTGTACAGTTTCTCGATCCATCACTTTTAGAAGAGACACCTGGCCCAGCAGCCGCCATCTTCGCCCCCATGTTCGGTGGGACCGTTCAGATGCAACTTCTACTGTTGTAGACCTATGTTCGACTGTGATGGGGAGCACGCGCTGATTGGACCTCAACTAAGGAGGGAGATCATTGTGACGGGTACCTTAACGATTAGAATACAAGCACCACTGAAGTGATGTTCCGCTACCCCCTCACGCCCTACACCCCTCGCCACCGCGACAGCTACCCCACCCACCGCACCACCCACTGGTTAAGAGCCAGCAGTTAATGAAGCACAATGGTTCACTGAAGCCCAGGGTTCTATCCGAACGTGATTCAGTAACAAGCACCCACCGTTTCCAGTAGATGCACCCGCCCCTGGCATCATACAGCTCGCCCAACAGCCCCACAGGATGGATCATCGTACCAACGGACCAGCCCCACCCTCAGATGAAACCGATGAACGTCGCCTCCCCTCACACTGATCGACCGTCGCATGCTACCATACAGATCCAGACACTTGACACACCGCCCCACCTCGCGTGTGCCCCGTCCCCCACATAAAGAAGGACCCCTCTTCCCATCGCACCCACCCCTCAAGCACCATCCCCAACCAATGAAGACCAGCCCACCTCCCAGTCACCCATAGAAGACCCACCCTAGTACCACCCGAAAGTAGCCACCAAAAGAGGTCCTCAACGAATCACCGGCCGATCGGCTTATCAGTCACCCTACCAAGAACCCACCCCACCACCCTCGCCCAACACCCCAATCAACCCACACAAGACACCCGGGCCACAAGGGCACACAGTCAGCATCTCACATGAAAAGATTCGAGTTCCTAGCGAAGACAATGAGGCAGGCCCCCGAAGACCGACCCGTCACCATCGTTCAAGAACAGCCCCAGAGTACCAAGGTACGCCAGAAGCCCCACCCCTCCCGCCAGCAGTCCCAACATCACATCATGCGTCTATAGCATGCAGGTAATGGGAGGCCCCGTTGCAAGGTGGTCACACTGAATTCCACAAGTGCTATCCAGTACTGATTGAACGACTACTTCCTACCCAACACCTCCCACCCCCCTTTCACGCCTACCCCCCAACCATTCGGTCAAGAGAGCGGTACCGTCCAGCCACTACGTCCCCGCAGCGGTGGTGTTACTTCTGGGAAGCAGTCGATGCTGTTGCGGCAGCCACCTCCAGAACACCTGCCCAGCAGACCCTCCCTCAACGCCCCACCTTGCAAAAAAGATGAGTACATTAAAGAAGAGTCGGCCAAGCAAGCGCCCCGAACATGACCACCGCAGTAAGCTCCCTACTCGTGTATTATCGCTCTAGTTACCATCCCACCCCCCTAGCGCCCCACTGGCATTCGGGTTAGCATTCATCCACCAAGAGGGTACCACCCCACACCTCGACCACCGAACACCCGAAGGTACTAAGTGATTAAAGATGTTGAAGTGGCACCCTCCCTAAACACCCCGCAGCAGTCGTATGGGACCGATCTAAGGATGTGTGCGAATGGTGCAGGCGAGAGACCGTGGCACCCTGTATACACTGGGGTCGACGTCGCAAGCATTATACTCCTCCTCCGCAGCTCTAATCGTTAACCACCAAGGGACTAGCAAGTGTAATGAAGTGAAGGGGTGTTAGCGCAAGGGGTTTAAGGGTGGGGTCTTGCACGCGTTAACTCCGGACATCGATGGTAGTCGATGGTAGGAGTTATAAGTGGGCAACTTGCTGACCCCACCCGGCCCCTGGAGCGTGCCCCGTAACGTAATGAAACGACCCCGTGCAGACCCATTCATGAGATGGGAGTAGAATGCATCGAACTCGTTGAGACAGCCACAGCTGGCTCCCATCGATAGGGTAGCCAATGTAACAAGGAACCGTGCAACATGAATTTAAATTAGCTTGAGACGTCTGTGGGAGTCTCTTTGCAGTAGTGACTATCAGGGTTAAACTCGAGCTCTGAGACAGCCACAGCTGGCTCCTATTCCGAAGGAGTGCTAACGAGTCATAAACAATTCAGCAAGAATAATTACATCAATGTCCTAATAAATGCGTGGCTAACCCCACCCAAATCCACGGTGACTAACAAAATAACGTCTCAGCTAATAAACGGTGCAGCATCAGTTTAAAAAGAGGTCACCCTATCAACACAGTACCCCTAATCACTCACTAAACCAGCTATAATCGTGACACCTCACCCAGCTCTCATATGACCCGATGAAACCATGCAACACTAATTATAAATGAATCACCCTATAAATTACAGGGCGAAAGAGTCGACCAACTCCCACCCGATGTATAAAATAACGGTCTCTTCAATCAACGAGCAGCACGAATCTATAGACAAAGCACCCATTCAGCACATAATCCTGAATCGACCCTCCATCACCCCCTAAACGAGCACCTCACCCACTGACTGTGTGACCCAAAATAATGTAGGCAGCCTCAATGAATAACGATAATCCCTAAATAAACGGGTGCGAACAGTCTACCAACTACACAGTAACTCATCCATAACGGGTATAATCGATCAACGGTGCATCCTCAATTGTTAACTGAATCACCCTACCTCCACTTCATCCTGATTCCACCACCCGCCTAGCTATTAATGATAATCCTCACCTAACGAACGTGCAATTCAAATAAATGACTCAACATTAATAATGAGTGATCCTCCTAATAAACGCGGGGGCGGTTCCTCGCTCGAAGGCCACGGTTATTTAAAAAGAAGCCATCGAGCTATCAACGATGCAGCCTGAATTTATAAATGAATCACCCAGTCAACACGGTACCCTAAATGGGCCATCCAACTAGATCTAATCGAGCCACCTCACCTGACGAGCACCCAACCTAAAATAACGGTGCAACCATAATTATTAGTGGTAATGAAACCGATTACCCCTCCCGCCACCCATGCAACCCCGATTATTAATAACGAACTAACCACCCGCCATCCCTTTTAACCCCTAAAATGACCCTAAACGGACTATAAATGAATCCCTCAATCCGATTCGGTGACACAAAAAGTAGGTCCTCCCGCCATCCACAGATCCATTCGCGCAATTATGTTCAATTGGTGTTCAATTCATTTGAGCAATCAGGCCATTTAACCGATCCGAGGGGTCTACAATCGCACGCCCCCGGGAAGGTCATTTTAAGAGTCCTGAGGGTCAATCGGAGGTCAGGGGGTCCCAGGATCCATTTGGGCCATTTATTGATAAAATCGTCTATGGAGGTCCAAAAATGGCCCATTTATTGATGTTCAATTAGACCCAATTGAAATAAGGACCCCTGATCGATCCTGGACCCCCCCCCCCAGTTGGGCCATTTAAGAGTCATACTCGAGCTCGAGGTCGATTGGGCCATTTCTAGGTCATAGCTCAAGTCGGGGGGGGGGGTCGTCAAGTGAAGGTCTGGTGGAGGGGTGCTAGCGTAGCCCAAAGGAGGTGGCCTTGCAGACCGTTACCCGTAATGAAGCCCTCCTGAACGCTCAACCCGGACTGTCCCCGCTTGCGGGGATGCGAAGCACCCGAAGGGCAGGAGGATTGATCGAGAAGGAGGGTGTAATGAAGGGTATAAGGTTTGCAACTTGCAGGGCCACCGGTTGGGCGAAGCGTGCCCCGTAACCAGACCGGAACGACCCCGTGCAAGTGCCCACCGCAGGTGATCCTGTCGGGACAACCGAAGGGCGTCAGGAAGCAGCTTCGATTAATAAGTAGAGTGAAGGAGTGTTAGCGAAGGTCTCGCCCTCAAGGGGACCCTTTAGGGGATGGGGTGAGATCGTAGCGTGGTCCGTAACGGAACGACCTATTGCACATCACCAAGCGGCGCATCCATAAACTGTAGGTTCCGAGACAGCCACAGCTGGCTCAATCAACGAGACCTAGCAAGCGAAGCGACCATAGTGGATGTCTTCATCTGTGCAACCCTAATTATGAATGTCCTGAGACGGCCACGAGGCGGCTCAATCAGTGATCATTGTTAAGCGAAGCGACTCGTGCATCAGGGTCACCCAACCTGCAGCCCCAATTGTTAAGTTCAACCTGAGACACCCACGAGGTGGCTCAATCCATCGAATTCAGTAAGCGAAGCGACATCATTATCAATCGGTTAGTCGTCACCATCACCAGGGGAGCCAGCTGTGGCTGTCTCAATAAGTTCAAGCAGTAAGCGAAGCGACCCTACAGAGTTACCCAACCGTGCAGCATTGATTTATAATTCAACATGAGACACCCACAAGGTGGCTCCATGCAACCATAGTTAGTAAGCGGAGCGACATAGTCATCATTATCATCAACCACCACAAGGAGCCAGCTGTGGCTGTCTCAACGATTCAACTGGGATTAATGCAGGGGCAGC
>KZ993853.1:0-31906 GCA_003614705.1 Blyttiomyces helicus | reverse complement strand
CTCCCCCCGACCTCAGCACCCTTCCGGCATGCCAGAGCGTCGCAGAGGTTATTCCTTGGACAGCTATCATCCATTAGCTCCAACAGGGAGTTCTCGTCCAAGTTGCTCACCTGCAGCAGAATCTACATGGGGTGCGCAGTAAGCAAATGAGGGAATGGGTCAATGAGTGAGCACTTGACGAATCCCAACCAATGCCCAATCGAGTCTATGCACAGCAACTCACCACGCCGCATTCTAGCTCCATCAGTCACCCCATGCGATAGCCGAACTTGAGAGGATTGGCGAGGATGTATTCCAGGCCCAGAATGCCGGTGTCCCTCTTCGTGTCGATCTCTGCGAACTCCTCGCCCAAACGGTCTCAAAAAGGTCTTGTGCGCTGCCAACCATCACGCTCGTCATGATAATAGGAGTCAACTGGCTTAACAACTGGCACATAAGCTTCTCGTTTTTGTGCTTCCAACCGATTCTTGCGCAGGAATCAGTGACTTGGTGAGGGCTGTGAATGTCGCAGGTGCATACATGGATTCTCTGGCGTATGGGTACCTGTTGATAATCAGCGGGCATGTGCAGTAGCTGTCCTTGGCAAGTCTGCCATGTTCAAACTTGCTCATTTGGATAGCGACGGCAGCCACCTATGTATCAAGGGGGAAAGGGGGTGCGGGGCAAGGGGGAGTCAGCATCAGACCACAGTTTGAAGAAAAGAATGTGTTGAAGGGTTATATACCTTGTAAACGTCTTCATGTACGTTGACCTTACAACTCGCCCAAGTCAGTAGCTCCGAAGCTGTCTCACCATGTAAACTGTTGATTGCGCCCATGCACGTGGGGTCTGCGACACTTGATTCGAGTCCAGGTTCCCAGTACATTTGCTGAGTGAGGTCCTGTTATTTTCTTGGGAGCTACTGCTGCGTCATAATGATGCACTCCATGGTGTCAAAAATGAACCCGCGCTGGTGATGCTTTGCGGGAGGCGATGCTTGCGATTTGTAGAGCAAGTGTTTGGTGTGGTCAGACAGGCCAGGGGCTTCAATGGCACCGTGCTCTACTTCTTTGGCCATCTCTGCGTGAGTAACATGCTCTGTGCATGAGCTGGGAGGGTTGACTTTGTCTTGAGTATTCTGCTTGTGGCTTTGGTTGTAGTTGCTGTTGTGGTTGTGGTACTTGACCCTGCACCCTGTCCGCTCTAGTCGGGGTTGTTCAACACAAGCACTGAGATAATGGGGCAGACAACTGCAGCACCATTTGCGTCCTGAGGGAAGCCAGGGGTGGCTGACTTGAGGCAGGGTTGCCCAGAACAGCGCCTGGGGCAGTTGCTTGCGCCAGCGTGTCAGGCAGGTTGAGGGGGCCAATCCTAGGGGATGGATGAGGGAGGTTCACATTAGAAAATGTCAAACTGTAGTGTACGGTCCGTCCTAAGGTCCGGAGGGGGTGCGCCTGCCTGCCAAAGCATTGCGGTTCTGCGCCTTGTGCTTGGCCTTCCTCTGCATCTGTTTGAGGATCTCATACGTGTCGGGGAAAGGCTGCACTTTGTAGCGTAAGCGGAGGCGATCCTGCATGTCTTTCACCAGCCATTCGATGATTTTGGCTTGCAACATAAGCTTTTTAAACAATATTGAGCCTCCTGTAAAGGAAGGAGAGCTGATTTGGTCATGTGGGTGTCATGGCGGGTGCAAAAGCATGTGCTCAGTAGAGTGCAACTCATCAGTTGCGTACTTGGGCACACCATCAAAATTGCTCCAGCTAAGATGTGGCCAAACGCTAATCTTTTTGAGATAATCTTGAACTAGAGTATGGAATGGTGCCTTTGAGGTGTTTGAACTGTGGGTCAAACTTGCTGGTAGAGGGAGGAGCCTACATTGGAGCAGGTTCCGCCTGAGGAGCTCTGACAACAAAAAACGAGTCTGACAAATAGCCAAGGTGTGCTCCGCCACCTTCCCCCCACGAGACCCCCCCCCCCGGGACGGCTCCTCCCACCGGTGTGCCCACCCACTTTTCCCCACACAGATGAAAGACCCTTGCCTGTCATCTACTGTGCCTGCTGCTGCAACAAGGAGATGATCAGCTGTTGTGCATCGGTCTGCTTATTCATAGCCTTCTCCATCTGCTGCTTCAGTTGCATGTTCATGAGCTGCCTTGCTGCCATCTGCTGCTGCAGCTGGGAGAAAAGACTGATGCCTTGAACAATCCTAAACATCGTGAATCCTCTTCCGTAGCCTGGCTGCTGTGAGTTGTGCTACGACCCTCCTCCGTAGGATGAGGTAGACAGAGTGGCCTTGCTGATGATTTGTTTGTGCGGGCCTTGGTATCTACCGAGGTGGGACAGGATGCATTTGGACTGCATGCCGGCAAGGAGACGCAACTGGAGAAGGGAGAGAAGCTCAGGGGAGGGTGCTTCTTTGGTCATGAGGACTCTATTGGCAGACATCGGTGGGCACGGAGGAACTTTGCGAAATTTGGGACTTGGTCATCTCAGACTTTCAATTCACAACGCCCCATCATCCCAGAATTGTTGTAACATCATCCTGGTGTCATTGTAATGTCATCCCTGTGTCGGAAGTTCACCAATAGAAAATTCGCAAGTGGATAAAAACATCATCTCCCACCCGCGCACCCCCCCCTCCACAACCCCCCCCTTTGTCAATTCACTTCTAACCCCCTAACCTCCCAGCCCCAAACAGTGTCCTGCGAGTTGCAAAGCAACACTGAGCAAGGTTGTCACACTCAGACCAAGAGACGTAAGCCCCCAAGGGATGAGACTGGCACCAAGGACACTTACTACAAGGACAATTCCGAAGAGTCCTCTTTCATTGTTCCTGTCAAGATAGTGAAGGCCAAGACTGTCCCAATCACCCTGGGGGAGTTACTCCAGGACCACTTCCAATGTCTCGGCGCATATGCCATCTCCCATCAGGATCTGGCATACCTGACACTCCAAGCCATCTTTCCGTGCTGCCTCTGATTTGCGCAAACCAGATGATTGTGTGATTGGCAGGCTCGGCAAGGGTATTTGCGCACACCTGTGCTGTTGTGCTGCAAACGCAGACCTTCCTTGACGGTACAGCAGCCAACGCCCTAGACAGCGGCTACAGGAGCTTTGACAAGGCCAATCCCACCAAAATCAAAGTCGCCCACAAGCGTGCGAAGATGATGAAGCAAGCTGAGCATCTGGTCCAGGAGTGCAAGGGTGATGATGAGTGAGTGGGCAAGGATGAGAGGCCGTCCAAGCGCGCGAACAATGGCTCAGTCACGAGTTTTGCCTCATGCGTGTATGTCAAGAACATAGGCACCATGTCAGCCCCCGGCAAACATGTTTGTGTTGGGGGGTGGGGGCAAAGGGGCAGATTGAATAGCGCTCACAGTCACCAGCTCGTTTATAACACGATTTACCACTATCACAAACAGACCACCACAACACATCAGAAGGGAACTTGGATAAGCACCAGAATGCACTGCGCTTCTACCCCTGCATCTACCCATAAGCCCCACTTCCAGATTACCGAGAATGTGCATGTTGCCTGAGTGCTGATTGTTACCATATCATTTTTTGGCAAAACTATTTCTCACGTGGCATCCAGTATCCCATATCCCCTCCCACAATCCACCTCTAAACGCACTGCCAAGAACCAGACAAAGCAATCATGCAAGAACTTAAGAGTTTGATGGTTGTGTGGAGTACTTTTGGCAATTGGAGGAAGTGTGGCAGAGAGTTTCTTCCGGCGCTGAGGGTTGTTAGCTTGTATTTTTGGGGTTAGTTGTTTCCACTTTTTTTCCAATTGAAACATGGTATTTGATTGTTGTTTCTCATCTCCATCTTGGGGGAGGGGGTGCGTGGCAGCGTCTAGTTGCAAACTTGGGGAATTTAGGCGAAATTGGGCGTGACACTGTGCGGTTTCGACGAGGGCACAACACCTCAGCATATTCCACCATCTCAGATCCTTTAGAGCTCACCACTATTTCATGCCTACCGCAGCTCCGCACCGTAACTGGGCGTGGGCGCCGTTGATGATGCACCCACCTACCCTAGCTGCACCCGGACTGTTCACTCTTTGGTGGAGAGCATTGGACTCCGGGCAGGGATCACGTACTGTAAGTGTCAGGTAGAGCACAATAAAAAATAAAATATATATGGGTCGGAGAAAACCATCTCGCAAATGTCCAACACAAGGTACCACAACCGCAGTGCGACCCCCCTCACGGCAGGGCGCTGTTCGTGAACCTCCATTGCAGAAATGTGGCTTTCCCCGAGGATCAGCACCTCCTCCGCATCTTCAACCTGGCCCTCCACTTGCAGAAGAGAGGGGAAAACTCTGAAGGATTGCTGTAGCAAGCAAGCGGAAATGCAGAAATTGACAATGAGGCAGCCTTATAGTCGACATTGAAGCTTCGAATCTGGGAAGGATCCCAGTCTTCCTCGGGGAAGATGACGCCCAGGAAGAATCCGACACGGAGTGTGCAATACTCATACACAACATCCGCGCTAGTATTAGGAAACCTTAATAAGAAAGGGACATCAGCATCAGAGGGGAAAGCAGCAATCAGTACAGGTGGCGGGATTGGTGCTCCAACCTACTTTTCGGGGACACCAACTCCGGGGTCAGTCAACATCTCTACCAGGCCCTGCACCACGAGATTGAGGGTCAGCAACATGGACGCCACAGTGTTGTTGGAATTCCGGGATCTGCAGGCCAAGCAGTCCCACCAAGTTCTCGTTGCCGAATGTTGTGTGGCGTTGCGGGATGCCTGCTAGCTGACACATATCAGGAAAGTGTGTTGCATTATGCATCTGGTGTCATGATCCAGAGCCAAGATACAAGTCCTGACCCAGAGTCACAGTGCAGGTTGTGATCTGGAGCCATGGTACAGGTCATGATCCAGAGCCATGGTAGAGGTCACGATCAGAAGTTATGGCACAGGTCATGACCCAGAGCCACGGTACAGGTCATGACTGGGAACCATGGTACAGGTCATGACACTGAGCCATGGTAAATTTCATGATCAAGAGCCATGGCACCTGGATCCCTTCTAGCACAGCCCCAATCCGTGCCACAGCCCCAATCCCAAGCACAGCCTCAATCCCCAGCATAGTCCGAACCCCTTGCACAGCCCCATTCCCCAGCACAGCCCCAACCCCCCAGCAGAGCGCCATGCTTCCTCTATAAATAGCCCCATGTATCCCTCCCATTGTAAACCATACTGATCAACACCAGTCCTGGGCAATGCAATCTAGTCCTGCCTCCATGACGCCTTCCTGTCTAGAACACTCCAGCTCCTCTCCTCTCCCTGCCTCCTGTTGCTTGCACCTAGGCAATTCCCCTCTCCAAGTCCTGTCATCCAAACCACACCCTCAACATCCCACCATCAAGCCTGCCGCCCCTGACATCTGGAGGGTGTGAACACGCATGTTCCGGTTGTACACGCCACACTGGAGCTGCCTTGTGGCGGGAACAAGCTATTTGAGAGCGCAGACCTTCTCGTTCGAGATGGAGTGTGACCATGTGATTGCCAGATATCGGCAGTGGAGGATCCAATACTCCCATGCGTCTTTCAGGTCCAGGTATATTTTCGACCCAGTCTGCAAGGATCCCATCCTGCGGAGGAGGAAGAGGATTTTGTTCTTCTAGTTCAATGACCTGGGTCATCAGGGTCCACCATCCGGGTGGATGGGACAATGCCACTGTGAGCTGATAGGCTGGGGACAGTCTACAGCTCTGGGGCAGGGGGGGGGGGATGCAGTCTTACAATCTGTGGTCTTACAATCTCCATTGTTTCCAGTTCCTATCGCTGGGAGTGGGAGATGGTTCCTTGAACTAAATTCGTGGCTGCGCAGGTTCAGAAAAAACATGAAGGGCTCATCACTACTTGCCGCCTTGCCGCTGACGCACTTCTGCCAACCGAGTATTTCAACCAACGCCATAATGGCACCAGTGCGGCTGGATCTCACAGCTTTCGCAATGCCATATATCAGCAAGGGGAAGGTTGTACGGGCTCAGGCCGTGCCAGTCCCACATGGGCGAATCTGAGGGGAGCCCCATCTAAGCAGCAGTGGTGACCTCCCTGTACACCTTTAGGATGTCCCGTGCTTTTTTCGTGCGGATGCGGTCATGGCACAGGATGTGGCAGCTACACAGGGCATTATGGGTGGGTCAATAGGCGAGGTCAAGGATTGATTGAGCGTGAGCTTCGGTAACCCATGGCACATGTGAGCAATGAGGATTTGAATGTGGCAAACTGCGTGCAACCGGGGCCGTCGCCGAGGATGCTGTATGGGAGGCGGATGAACAAGACCTCACCGCCATGTGCAGGCGACGACACTAGCAGGCCCTTCCTGAAGGGCGAAATCACCCACCAGGATACATGCCCAAGTATGGAGGCCAAACTGGTCGAGCTGTGGGTCAACAAGTATAGACATTTGCGTGAGTAAGTGGCGGATGTGGTCGCAGTGCATCAGGTAAGGGAACTCAGCAGTAGTGGCGGTTGGCGCAGTAAGGTTTTGTTTGCGCCACCTATAGTGCACAGAGGCATCCAAAAACAACAAACAGTGCAGGAAGTGGATGTTGATCCTGCTGCAATGGCTTTTTCATGCTGTGGCTTGCACTCCCTCTGCGTTGCCCATTGCGACATCCACAATGTTTTGCCACAGTTTTTGCGACTGAGCCCATTGGCCTCCCGGCGGTATCCATACCAATTGTGCACCTCCTTTTTTGTTGGGAAAGCGCATACAGTACATAGCTGGCGGTCGGCGTCGTCGGCAGCGTCAAGGATGCATTTGGAGAGCTCAGGATGTTGCGATGAAAAACGTGCAAGAGGGAGGTCATCAGGACCAGAGACAAGGGCGCAGGCAGCTTCACAGACATGACCTTGACGCGCTTACGTGTTCCACGCATGCCACTGTGCTTCAGACAGCTGAGGTCTGTGGGTCGCCTTGTGAGGGTGGAGCCATGCAGAGCAGAATTCTGGGCTTCCCAGATCAGCCGTGTGTTCATTAGCAGGGTGTTCTAGACGCGTGTAAATAGCGGCTTCATCACAATTAGTACCACCTGCAGCAGATTGTTTTCTCTACATCAGACATGTCAACGATGAGCGACGAGGTGGTGCTGGTGCAGGGCCAGCTTAGAACTGCAGGTAGGGGCTCAGTCCACTCAACATTTGTCCTCCTGACTTTGTTGTCCCTATCTGCACCACCTTGACTCCCACCACGGTCAGCAGTTGGATATGTGGTCCCGGTTTCATTCTGGTCTGCTGCCTTGTCTTCCCACAGTTCTTTGTCCTCATCATCATCTTCATCGCCTACGAGCCCCCCGCCCTACGCTGAACTGTTGCTGGATGCCTGTTGTGCCCCAACCTGCTGTGGTAGGATAACTGGTGCTGTCCCAACATCCTCCCTTGCAGCACGGTTGTTGGCTTGGCGCAGCTTGCGCAGGGAATATGTTCTCTGTGGCGCAAATAGAAATAAGGATCCAGATTGTACTTGGGGCGGGAATAGGGGCGTCATTGGCCGCTGGTTGTCGTGCCTGCCAGGGTGGTTGTTGCTGCTGTCGCCATGATGGTCGTCATCCTCCTGGATGTTGTCATCGTGGTGATGGCTGTCCATGTCAGGCCGTCCTTGTTGGTGTCCTGCCTGTCTTTGATTCTGTCCTAATGGTCCTTGCTAACCTTGCTGCCTACTCCATCAAGGCCGGAGCGGCCCACCTCGTCACCCTTGAAGTCGAGGTCCTTGCTAAGTCCAAATATGAAAGGAGAATAAATGTGCGCGCGGAAAACGGGCAAAGCAACCCTCCCCCCAATGAGACGAACATACAGGTTTTCTGCTGCATGTGCGCTGATGTGTTCCTCCAAATGGTCCACCAAGAACCGCTCCCATATACGGAAGGTGGCGATGTAGGTTGGGTTGTCGCAAAGCAGGCAGGCAAGGTTGGGACGTGAGTTTGGGTGGTCTTACATACCCTGGCGGCCTCTATGTCTGGATGAAAGCGCCTGAGGCGGTGCAAGTACCATTCAGAGAGCTGCCAGGTGCGTTCGGGAACACAGCAGAGGATACTAGTGTGGTTACTCATGGGGGAGAAGGAGGGCAAGGATGTATAGGGTGGCAAGGTTGGCAAGGGGACTGTGGAATGTTAAAGGATGAATGGGGGGGTTCGACAAGTGTTCGGGCATTTGACTATTGGCCTCTGGCGATGCCAAGATTTTTAGCGTCTGATGTTTTGGGGAATCAGATAGAGAGTATGGCCAACATAGCGGCAAATTGGAACATTTATTGCCAACCAAGACCAACCATGCCCAAAATTGCTACAATAACGACCTATGAGCCAAACCATGCAGCCAGGTGTGTCAAGGGGGGAATGGGGAGACCATTCTCCGGGTCCAAAGTACCAGGTCTAAAAGTAGTATGTATAAAGAGGGGAATGTTGTCGAAGGACATGACATGACCTTCACGCTGATGGTGGGTTGTGACAAGCAAATGCCCTCTTGGAGTATCATTCACTGCGAAGGATGTTGGAAGTCCAAGGTGAACTCAAATAACATTGCAGGATTGATGGAGGCATGGAGAGGGGAAGCTGAAGGAGCAGGACGGTGGATCTGATGAGCGTAAGCAAAACTCCACCTCTGCAGGCATTGCACATTGGCTAAGAGCAAAGAAGGGATCCAATATGCCAGTGCGATTGTATGCAATGACTTCCACCACAGCATTCTCCAATCTCACCTCCTGTGGCGCTGTCATGCTCGGCCTTGGTCAGGGTCACCAGGAGTGGATGTGTCTGGGGGTCGATCAAACCAAAGTTGGAGGAGGTAGAGGTTTTTGCTGATCAACATTGTTCCCAGTGGCATAAAAATGAGGCTGGTGGTATCCCAGAGAACGCCAACCCCCAGAATCACAACAAAAGTACCTGAACAGATCACTGGTGAGTGCCCAGTCTTGTCTGTTGAGCATTTGGAAGGAAATCTGG
Organism: Blyttiomyces helicus; assembly: GCA_003614705.1. Taxonomy (NCBI): domain Eukaryota; kingdom Fungi; phylum Chytridiomycota; class Chytridiomycetes; genus Blyttiomyces; species Blyttiomyces helicus. Next base: position 22,962 of record KZ993853.1, on the reverse strand, counting down.
AAGACTGTAGAGACTATAGGGGACTTGTGAATCTTGGGCTCATGTTCACAGGTCCGATTCGGGCGGTTGCCAAGGAGCCCTTTGGGTGCTTGGTTGGGATGGTAGATGAGAGACAGCTCGGCTCGCAGGGAACCGGGTGAATGGAGGAGGGGGGAGCCCTTTGTCCCTGTGTATGGAGTGGAACCTGCCAAACTAGAGAGAAGACTATGTTCATTCTGCATTCTAATGTATTCATAGCGGGAGGAGTTGTGGAAGGAGTTCAATCAACCCGCTGAACCAGAGAGACAACTAGCAAGGCTGGGAGGAAGCGGGGAGAAGTGGCTTATATACAGGCATGACAAGCTAAACTAACTACAGTGACCCATGGCACTATCTAGATGAAGCTGAGGCGTTGGGTTAGGCTTGATCAGGGGCCTTTGAGGGCGGTGGAGGGGGATTGTTTGTGATTGCATGTGTGTGATTGTATGTGATGGTATTTGATGGAGTGTCATACAGCCTGATGTGGCGCAGTTCCGTCGGTCCAGAGTAAGAAAGGGACAAGACCTGTGATTTACAGGAGGGTATTCATCAGATATCCAAACGTGCAGAAGTTATCATCACAAATGACAACTTGATGATTGGCGAAGGTCGTAGATGCGTTGGCCAGTCAAGAGGAGCAACTGACACCTCTGTGCATCCCGCTACCTAAGATAGCGCGCTGCAGTTAGACCTTGAAAGGGCCTTGAAGGAGGTAATGACTTCAGAGGGAAGAGGTTGCCGGCGCTGTGCCAGAAGGTCTTTGTGGTGGACAGTCCGCGCCATAGGATGAGGTATTTGTTGATGACATAGACAGTTTTCTTGAGGACTGCTTTGAGCTCTTAGTGGCTGTATCCTTTTTTGGCTCAATGGGCGGGCACCAATGAGGCAGGCACAGGGTGTGAAGGGACCTTGCTGTTAGGGTGACTTTGCGCATGAGCAACTCTATGTGGGAGACGGGGTGGATGTGCACACTGTCAGCGTGATGAATTGAGCCCTCTTCGAATCATTTCTATTGGTTTTTCCTCCCACACCACATTAATTCGCTGGATAGATTTAGAGTATGGGACTACGTGATTGTGAGATCTTCCACAGCGGGAACCCTCTCTGTTCCTGATTTGTCTCTGAACTTCACAAGTTGCACTAATCTCCGACTTCGGTGTGAATTCTCTCCAAGTGAGGAAATCCCCTCCTTTGCCTTGTATTTCCCACCCACAGTGTATGTAGCATGAACAGACCTGCCTGTGGTCCGAAGTCAGAGTCTTTCCCCTTATTCACATGGACACTTCCTTCCTGAGACTGCTGAGGTTCCTTCACATCTTCAATTCCTGCAGAAACCCTTTCCAGAAGTCTTGTTGATGCCTCCCCAAGACCCTCGAACTCAAGGAGTTTTATCCCATTTCCCCTAATTGTCATGGATTTCCGAATTGGGTTGGTTCATCACAAGGTAGGACCACTTTGTTCCTTCTTAACCTTGTTTTCAAGCAACTCTTGAATACAAGACCCCTGTGTAGAGTGACATGAGTCAGGACTATCAAGGGCTATCAAGGATCAACTCTGACCCTCAGTAGCAACCAGCTACTTGGTTGCTAACATGTCTGCCATTGGAACGGGAGCAAGAGCAGGTGTTCAAGGCACTGAAGGTGATGGTGGAAACGTCCTCGAGGCAGCAGAACAACCGCTGCTCCCGAATCGAGCAACTGCTCAACCCATGCTGACCCCCATCCACTTAGCCAAGATCAAAGTTGCCTTAGATCCCAACTTGGGCATCGTCCAGTTCTAGGGCGCCCAATAGACTCCCTCAACCAAAATCAACTCATCCTTCAAAATGGTCTGCAAGGAAATACGTTTGGGCAAAGCCAAGGCTGTCATAAAATGGGACGGCCTTGACCAAAGCATCTAAGTGATGGCAAACGTAGGCTCTTCTGTCATAACTACCAGGAAGAATACCTCAAATATACCTAAAAGCACCTGGGTATCTACAAAATAGCTCTCTTTGCAGAGGAGACAGCGAATCGACCACTGCTGCCTATGGTCTATCCTCTCACCAACCAAGACCTCTGCCCCACCTCTGACGCCTTCCGCTTTGGGTGGTGCAACACATGAATTACCAACAGGCAGGAAAATTACTGCAGGCTCATCGCCCCTCCTACTGGTGATCCTTTAGGTACCCTGCGGTGTTTGGCGGGCTATCCTCCAGAGCCCATCTACGCCACTGCCTTTGTGAACTGCTACTTCTGCAAGAATGTGGTCAACAGCATTAAGCTTGAGCTTGCCATCCTTTACTTCCGTTCTAGGCTATCAGAATACAACAGCCAGTGTCATCGCCTCCTCTGAGGCTGCCTTGCAGTCTAGTATGAGGACCAGCCTTGGATTGTAGACACTGACTTCATCAACTACTACAAAGCTGGAATCATGAAGAACCCCACTCTTGGGCGCAGCCATTGTTCCCTTCATTGTGCAGAACCTGACAACCATGACACGACTCCGAATTCCTCAGGACATCTACAAATCAATCTGCTAAGCTGTAGACGCCCACAAGAACTTCAGCTTCTTAGACGTCAACAGACCTAGCCGAGAGGGATACAACCACACCCCGAGTAACTTCAAACATGCGGACAGGTTGTTTCAGCTTGGCACTCTAGCTTCTTGGTCAGCACTGCGCAGATTGTCGCACTCGCAACACCTTTGAAACCTCCATGTTAGTCCATACAAAATGTTTCAATCCATGCAGATTTGGCATCAACCCAGCCCTCAGCCAGCCTTCCGTTTACATCAGGCCATGCTCGATGCCCCCTCATGTGCTGGGCCGAGCCTTCTATCAGCTGGCTAGGGCAACCCTATTCTTGCGCCATCATTCTCATTTCTCCCTTAAGCTGCTCTTGGACAGCCTGGCACATTTATCCCGTCTCAGCAGCCTGTGGCTATTGGCTATTGGCTATTGAGGGGTGTACAGGAATGCCAGGAGAGGAGGTTTTGGTTGAGATCATCAAGGTTGGGGCCCTTGAAGAGGGACCAACTGTCAAAGCAATGCCTGTGACGGCAGCGCTCTTGGACAAGGAGGATGCGGAAGTGTTACCAGGTACACAGCAGTTCGAAGCGGAGCAACCCCAATTCTCCCAGGACACAGATCTTCAGAGCCAGAAAGAGGCAGTCCACCAATTCAAAATCAACCAACTCAAGATCAACCCTAACCTCAGGATCATGGACCCTGAATGCACTGTGCAGATCTCACAGGTGCACAGGGACATGATGTCTCATTGAACCCCTGATGGGACACTCTCCCTTGAAGACAGCCCAGATTTTTGAAGGCGTCAGCAGACGGCCCTGTTTTGCTGGCACCTGAAAAGGGAAGGGCAGAAGCCATGAGAAAGACGATGTTGACAAAGCCACCCTTACTTCCTTTGTCAAAGAATGAATCAAACCCATCAGTGTCAATCGTCGCATCATCCATGCCGGCTTCAACAGCCAATTTGCAAGAATTATCATAGACTCTAGATGCAACACACTGGCAGTCTTTGATTGCTTCGTCAACATCTTCCACAAGATGAAAGACTCCTGATTACTTCAGATTAACCTTGCCGCTTGAGGCAAATGCATTCAATCCATCTGTATGACTTGCGCCAGCGTCAGCTTGCTTGATCCAGCATCAAAGCGTATAGCGGAGCTCAACGCCTGAGGTTTCATTGTCAACTCCATCAGATACAACATTATCCTTTGCCTCCCATTAGCTAAACGGTTTCAAAGACTCACTAGCGCTTGGCCTAACAGTGCTACAAGACTGGCTGTAGTATTCAAACACCAAAGGCTGAAATTCAGCATTGTCTTGCAACTGGTCCTACGTGGATGGGAAGAAGCTCTGCTCCCAGAATCACACAAGTAACCCCCTTGACCCTGTGCTTAAATCTCTGCCCTGGGCGTAAGCACTAAAGAAGGGCTCTCAGAACCTGACTCTCCTCAGTTTGTTCCTATTCCAGGCACTACAAAGATGATGTCCAACCGGTTCCTCAAAGCAAGCGACATGTGAAAATCGAATACATCGCCAGTGCAACCTTGAATGTAACTCGGTCAACCTGATCGTCATTGAAATCTATACCACATGACACACCACTCCTAAAGGTGCTCCTTGACCAGATCCACTTGAAGTTGACTGTCTATGCTGCAAGGAACTGACAGGATGGCTTCCTCAAAGAGCTTTTTGAGAAATACAACAAAACAATCCTGATCTAGCGGAAAGTTGGCCCTCTGCCAGATCAAGGAATGCACAACTTCTCACTCAAACTCCTAGCCAATGGCCAGCCAATATTCTAACTGCTTTGGCCGCTCACCCAAGACGCGAGAGATTGAGGCCCTGGGTACCAGGGACTGTCTTAGGTTGCGGTAGAGGAGACGTTCTGGGGTTCTCACCTGGATTGCTCTCATGTAGTGGACTGTATAAAGGCTGCTGATGCGGAACCAGAGAGGAAACTATATTCCTTGACAATCCCTTTACATGCAGGGGGAAGAGGTCTGTATTGGGGTTGGTGCGTATCTGCTGATACAGAAACAGAGAGGAAGCAGGGTGCAACGGCACTGGTCTCATCTGCATTATGTGCAGCATATGAAACCTTGAAGCTAGTGTTACCCTCAGGGTTACCCCTGAGCAAAGCTCCCAACAACTTTACCTAACTCTAATGATCTCCAATGCCTGAGGCATTGCAAGCTTGTTGAGGGGAGGGACCAAATCCTTCCGAGATACCCCCTAGCACAGACAGTGAGGAGAGGATCTGGGAGAGCAGAGGTGTCGAAGTCATCCTGCAAGAGAAGTCCATCAACCACGTCAAGCAATAAATCATCAATTGGCGTCGCCTCATCCTCGACTTTTTTGTGGAAGTAGCCTTTCCAGTCGATGTGGGAGGGGACAGAGAAGTCTGCAATGGGCTGATTGGGTAGGCCTCCTTTAGGAAGATGTACCCATTGAGCAGTTCGATGTGGAATTTCTGGTGCATGTTCATGCCAGTGGGGAGGAGTAGCTCGTACAGGTCGGGGTGTCCTTGTGAGCAGGCTGCGGTAATGATGTAGAGACCCATGTATGGGGGTACCACCTTAGGGTTCTGGCTAGCTGAATCTGATGCGCTCATGATGAGGAGCACAACGTTGCCCTTCCTATAGATAGCTGCTTTGGAGCATCGTGAGTTAAAGATGCAAGCCAGGACGTCCTGTGCTGTATCAGTGAGGGTGCGTGCAAGGGCACTGTTGTTGGCCTGGTTGTTGAAGAGCTCGAGGGTGGCAGGTGTAGGGGAGCGGCTGGAACCAGGGACTATGGGAGGTGGAGCTCCTATCTGAGGGTCAACTGGTATGGCCTGAATCTGGTAGTGGGAGGCGCCATTGAGTCCAAAGTGTCTTCAAGGGCGTAGAGGTGGCAAGGCCAGTTGTGCGTGGTGCTGATAGGTGATGGGGGAGCGTGGTTTTGAGGACCCAAATCATGAGCGGAGAACAGATGTCAGTGTGTTGGTGGGGGGCAGCGCAGGGCGCGCAATGCGGAGAAAAGTTGCTACACAGGGAGAGTAAGTTGGCAATAGTGTTACGCGCGCCGTAAATGCAGCTGGCGGGCGATTCGAAAACTAAAGGGTTCCACCCCATTTGCTCGATGACCGGAAAGGAGGGAAGGTTTCTGGAGCAAGATCGAAGTCTTATAGTTGGTGTTGAAATTGATCTGCCAGGGCTCGAACTTGTTCAAGCGGCTGTGTTAAAAGAGTTTGATGAGGGTGAGGCATTCCTGTCATGGACAGGATTGCGCGTCCTTACTTTCGTCATGTTCCTGCTGTAGAAGAGGAAGGGGTAGAGGAGCTACCATATTTATTCAGGATGGTTGCCAAAGGGGACGATGATGCCAGGCTAGGGTTGGCCGAGCCAACAGGGGATTACAAAGGCGCTAGAAAAGAGGTGGGTCGGGGTGTAGGCATAGTACAATGTATGTGTAGGGGCCAAGTTAATTACGCACTTGACCTCGGTGAACGCGGTCTCCTCTTTGCAAGTCCACGTCTATGGGCTGCTGCCCATGAGCATGTGAGAGTAACCGGGATCCTGGGGAAGTGGTCGACGATTCACTCAAAGTAAACTGAAATGGGGATGAACTGTTGCATGTTGAACATGAGCCACGTGTGGATGACCTCGGTAACAGGAGGGTCAGAGCTGAGGCCGTTTGCAGAGGGGACCCATATAAGGAGGAGTAGTTCCAAATGCTCGAACTCGCACTTGGAGAGTTTCTGGAGGAACTGATGTTTACCCAGAGGAGCAAGGACTTCAGAGATATGGGTGATGTGGTCCTTGCTAGTCTTGGAAAAGGTGAGAAACTTGTCCAGGTAGTCAGAGATGAACTTAAAGTAGAGGTCCTAGAAGAGCCTGTTTATGGTTCGCATGAACATGGAGAGAGTGTTTCAGAGGCAGAAGAGAAGGGCAACAAATTCAAGTGACTGAAAAGCATATCTAACGTGGACTTCTCAACATTCTCTTTGCGCGTTTGGACCTTGTAAAAGCGTGCCCTCAGGTCAATCTTCAAGATCAACTTTTCCCCAGTCAGACAATTGGGCATCTCGTTGATCCTAGAGAAGGCAGAAGAGTTGCGCGCAGTGGAGTCATTTAGGAAGCGGTAATCCTGGCAAATGCCCGAGGTATAGTCCCTCTCTGACCTGTGTCTGAAGGTCTGCAAGATGGGCACCCGAGGTGTGCTATAGGATGAACTTGAGGATGTGAGCTTTCCTTGACGTAAATCTTGTGGTCAGTGCCGCATAGAAGAGGTAGCGAAGTTGGAGAAGTGAAGGCATCAGAGATTTGCTGTACGACTGGAGGGCGGAAGCTATCAATTTGGAAGGCGATGGCAAGCTGGTTGTCAACCTTGGAGACAAGGGCAGCAGTGACCAGACAGGGCTTGCAGTTGAGGTCGGTAGATAGCTATCTGACTGTGACGTCGAGGTCATGCTTCCAGATATACTTGTCAAAGCCTGCGAGCTGTACTGTAAGGAACTTGGGCCCCGCCTTGCCAAGGAGTGGGGCTGGGAACTAGAGTCTTTTGAAAGAGCAGAGCATGTGAGCTTGAATGGGAGTGGCAGCAACATTGATGGTCATTGGAGGGACCGCTGTAGGGGAAGCATGGCCCTGATTGAGGTCATAGTGGAGACTTTGATGGCGTTGATGAAGCAAATTGGGACAACCCCAGTAGGGATGGGCTGCCAGGCCTCTTCGTGGCCGAATGCGGCAAATGGGGCAGTGGGCACTGGGCAACAGGCGCAATCTCCTGATTGGGAACATTTTTAGGTGCAGTTGGGAGACAACACGGACCAGTACAGCTGCAGTATTCACTGCGGGCAGGCGCGGGGCAAACCTGTGCTTGTTCAGGTTATTACAGGCCTGGATAAGGTGGCTGTGGCCAAGGCAGAAGGTGCACTATCAGTTCTTGGTGTACATCGCTTTTTGCGCAAAGGAGAGATTCGTCAGGCTTGCCTTAGTCCCAGTAGAGGGGCGCTTGAAGCAACCAGGGTTCCGGGATGAGCTTGCGGATGACTTGCACAAACCCAACTGAGTCAGCGTGCCCTTGATAAAAACTGCTTGGCTGAAGAGATCCTTGAGTGCAGTCGAAGGGGTGTAACCAAGGTTGGTGCGTAACTGCACCTCAAAGTTGCTGTTGAGGCCTTGGATGAAGAGCAAGCAAGCCCAGGACGGTATTATATAGATGTATCCGAGGATAGGGAGAATGGTGAGGACCTGAATGTCGCGTGTGGCCTTTTCAGATTGCGTCTGTTGGGCAGAACTTGCGGCGGAGACACATGCGCATCCAGGACCGGCCAGTGACACGGCCCCTCTGCTTCCGCATAAACTGTGTTGACCATTCCATGAGGCAGTCTTTGACTCAGGAACTGAACCGAAGGGATTGCCGGACCCCTGAGACTAGGCTGGAGGGATGGGCTGATGATAGGAGGCAAAGATCAGATCAATATGGTGGATCGCCACAGCAGGTAGTAGGTCAAGCCTATGAAAGGCTAATTCTGGGTTATGCCCATACTAGCTGTAACTTTCTCATGTAGGCCGGTAGTGGACCCTTGGCGTTGGCAGAATGCCTTAGGCATTTTCAATTGGCGCACGCGAGCATTTGAGGGTGGTTTGAGTAGGCAGAGGGGTGGTGGGCAGCGAGGAAAGATTGTTGCTCCCCCTTCCTTGACAGTGATCATTGCTTCATCAAGTCTAGTGGCATCTTAGGTGGAAGGAGGATGATACACAGGGAGGCACGAGAAGTGCCTTGCATAGACACATAGGAGGAGAGAAAGGATCTAGCATAGTGAAATTGAGGAAGCTCCTCAGTCATAGGTATCAGCAACTTGGGGAGCAGGCGGCAATTCTTGTTTTTGTTGAAAACACTCCCAAGGGGTATCAACTCCTCTGGAGGAGCCTGTTGAGTTCCCGACTACTCAAAAACGGTCTATGCAAAATGCAAGACACAGCTGCAACCTCATTCTTTGAAGCTGGCTGTTTGTGTACGATTGCCCTGACTCCAGCATATGCAATTCCAGAGGGGGCACCCTGGCACCAGTAGCCCAGCCCCACAACGCCTACATTTACCGAGGCTCCACAGTTATATCAACTAGACCCGGTGGTTGGAACTCGCGAACTGTCAGCTGGTACAAAATGGGGGTGCCCCATGCGTGTAGCATCTGACCGTGGCTGGGGTGGTGATCAGAATGGAGTTTGGCATATCAAAATGTTGGTTGTGCGGTGGATTTTAAAAATGAGGGCACAGATAATTCACAAGGAAACATATAGGGGTTGGCGAGTAGTAGTGTGGTTAGAAGAGGGGCAGTGTGCCTGGCAAGTTTAAAGAACAGGTGATTTTTGCTGCTCTATGATTGCCAGTAGAAAGAGAAGGAAGTGCAGTGTATTCTGACATGAGCGATGCACGGCTTGGTGAAGGGGGGGCGAGATTGCAGAGAGACGGCAGACGCAGAGACACCAGTAAGGGAAAGAATGGGAGATGGGACGGGGAGGAAAGAATCTGCCAAAGGACAGCAGTTTGGTCCTTCACCCCTTTGTACAATGTTGATGGGGGATTCTTGAAGTAAGGAGGAGTCTCCTACTCAGGAAACAGCGGTAATAGGTAAGTCTTGACGCATCAAGTCCCAAAAACGGCCTGAGAACGAAGAAAGTTCCCGTGCCCTATCGGCTTTCTCACAACCGTGTGCTCCAATACTCCAAGTTGATCTCAATATCAAATTCCGTGCTAATACTAACTAGGGAATATGATATTGATGAGTTGACCAGGAGGTGATTTTTCAACCCCCCCCCCCTGCAGGATGGAGTGCTGGCAAAGCAGACAGCAAAATCTCACTCGAAGAGGGATTGGATGTCAGACTTGCCTGAGTGAGATGTCCCCTTGATGACTGAAAGAGAGTGGGGGCAAGTTCTAGCAGGGGGATTTTGATCTATCATGGGTACAATGGGACTTAAGAAATTTGGAGGAGGAGTTGCAAGGTTTTGCGAAACAAGAGAAAGAACTTTGTGATTGAGCACACTTCAACCTCATCCCATGTGAGGCTGGCGCGGAGCACATCTCAGCAAGGACAGCAACCCATGGCCTCAAGTGATGTCTTTTCACAGAAGGCAGACTGTCGTCGGGGACAACACTAGCATGCTGATTGAGGTCTGAGGTGATGGCTGCTCTCAGGCCAAAGTGAGTCTTGGGGTAGCAATGAAGCACCCCGAGAACACACCAGGAAGGACCTCGACGAGCCGATAACACTTGATGACAACTTCTCACTTTTGAATGATACAAACACAATTGAAGGGAGACGTACTTGATTGTTCCTGAGAAACAGAGTTTGGAAGGAGAGGAGGGTTGCTCAAATGGTAACTTTCAGACCGTGGGTAGCTAGTGTTCCTATGTGAAGGTGGTGCAAGAGTAGGAGGACACTGTGCCAAAGGCATATCTGTTGGAGGAGCTTCGATAAGAAGGAGTGGACAAACTTGTTGGTTGACCCGGTTGTTGTAGTATGCTTCAGTGTCCTTTGTGTCTTTGACCCTCAGCAATTGGTTGTTGGCAACTGATCAGCTGAGGGATCGGAGTTGCTGCCGGGCATAGGTTCCTTCTTTCTCTCGCCTGAAAGAGACCTTGACTATGACAATCTTACCAGTGATTCATTCATACTTGTCTTTCAGGTCAATTGAAGCGAGGTAGAAGACAATATCAGTGTTCCAGAGGATTGACAAGCTCAATGGCAGGAAGGATATGAAGATGTCAATGTGGATGTACGGCCCGACGTGGTGGATGCTCCTAGTCAGTACATCGAGAATGTATTGTCCAGATTTGGGCCACACCTGATGATTTTGATGGGGCCTACCCAACAAAGAATGCATTAGTCAGGCAGGGAGGTCTTGCGTGGAGTATTGATGCCAGTGATGTTGAATAGGACCTGGTCCCTAGTTTTAGGAGTTCCCTTACCGATCTCGTGCTTGTAGGAGAGCCTCTCAAACAATGGCTGGTTATAATTCTTGATAAACTTTAGAAACTGTTTGGGATTGGTGAAGTTGCCCGATGCCGGAATATCTGTATGTGGTTGTGAGAAACTGAGAAAACTGGGTATGCAGCCCGCTAAGGCGAAGAATGGAGACAGGTCGAGATCTCCAGTCAGCATCACATTGTTGTTGGATTCGAGGAAGCAGAGCGTCCCGGACCTGCTGCCATGGACAGTCAGTAGTAGTTGGTGACTAGCTTCTTTAGGGTCTTCATGTTGCCACTGTGGTCTACAACGGCCATTCAGAGGGGATATCATTCCATGATTGATCTTCACATGACTTCGGGCAAATAGGGTTACTGATTGTAGAAGAGATCAAATTTGTGTTATACTGGGTCTCTGGGCTTAGAGCTCTTCTTCGTGATGTTGATGAGGCCGGCTTTGAGTATCAGCGCACAGGCATCAGTTCTCATGTATTGAATGAAGCCATGCAGCCGCTTTATGCCGGTCAAGGAATTCGCTCCCTTGCACATCCACTGGGAGCATGTCTATTTTGGAGTTGAGCAGAGTGCTGTCGAGGAAACAAATTCGTTCCTGGCAATTGGCCCCTTTGTAGGAAACTTGGGTGCCCGCAAGGGGAGGTCTGTAACTGTGTTGAACTGTCCAGGTGTGTAGTCTATGCAGAAGTGTTTGACTTTATTCACTTCAACCAGCCTGTCCCCTGCTGAACTTCAGCTGGGTATCCAGGTAGATAAGAGATTTGTGGTCTGTGAACACTGCTAAGGGGATGGCGATGAGGTTGTGGTGGTGGGCCTTCAGGAATTTGAGGAGGGAAAGCAGTCCCTTATCATGCACCAGGTAATCCAACTTTGGAGGCTTCTTCTTTTGTCTGAAGTATGAGATTGGAGGATGAGGAGGAAGATTTGTGAGGCCTTTGATAACCGCTTGAAGCGGTGTTGGGATGGGGTTGTTGTGTCTAGCTCACTGGGAAATACATCAGCTGGCAGCATAGTTGAAGAACCCGATAGAAGAAGGTGCTGAGGCTAGAGTCGAAGCAAGCAAGAACAGAAGCAGTGGAGGTGGGGCACGCAAGTTGCTCAAATGTGAATAGCTTGTGGTCGGTCCAGACCTCTCTGGCTGCTATTACTGAAGCAGGTAGGCAATCTGCTAGCATTGGTTGACAAAAAGGAGTGGGTAGTTGGTTAACCTCAGGATTGGCTGGACGCCGTGTGTGCCCCCCCGGACTTCTGATTCGGATATTGGCAATCATTGTGGGAGCCATATAAATTGCACATCATCTTACTTTGTGACCACAGACCTGAACTTCTTCCTTGCGCAACAAATATTTGCTCAGGGTTGTTGGCTAGTTGAGTCCAGTTGAGTAGCACCCTGACTCGACTCAAGTCCCCAACACTGGAGTCAGTCTGGCCAATCCTGATTCAAGTAGGCTGTCTGATTCAACTGATCTCAACTTCACTTGGCCTCTAGACCCCCCACTGAACCTGATACCCTGGAACCATTTGCCCGCAAAAATGATCCACAAAACGACTCCACCCCTCCCAGGCTCTTTCAACCCAGACTGCCCAAAGGCTTTATATATTCACAAGTTGCCAACTCCTTCAAACCCCATCTGCTACCTAAAAGATCCCATCACCCCAGCAACACCGTCATCAAACTTCGCATGCCCCCATCATGGCTTTGACAAGGCTGGCGCCTCTGAGATCCCTAGACGACTACCCGAGGGCCTCTGTTCGATCCCCAACTTTGCTGCCCGCTACCTGCACTGTACCGTTTGCTGCTATATTCAGGAGTCAGGCCATTGCTGTCTTAGCCCGCAGAACCCGCGACCATTGTGATCCTGGTTTCAAACGCACACGGGGAGAGGCGTGTGCGGAAAGCCGGAAGAAAGCGAGTGCCAAGCAGGACACCAAAACGGAATCAGCTGACACTGGAGAGAAGTCTGACGGGAGGGTCGATCTTCCTAAGGGGGGGACAGGATGAGGGCTTGGATGTGGAAGAGTCTGGCGTCGCCCAAGCCGGCCGTCCAAAGTCGTCGAACAGAAAGATATGGAGATTCTGCCAGGGATTTTTGTGAACAGGGCAAGGAAGTACCACTTCAAGTCTTGTCTGCTTAACAGAAGCAGCGCAGGTAGGCCTGCTCTCCGCCATTTCTCCCCTTCGTTTCTGGAGTCCATTGACTGTTTCCTGGCTGTTTGACTGCCCCCCCACCGTCTCTTCTATCTCATGTAGCATATAGGCAAAGATACATCCCTTGCAGGGATGCGGACATCATGTAGGCCACATGCTTGCTCAAGAAGCGCCTTAAAAAAGGGCACCACAAGAAGTGGAGCAGAATTGCACGGGAGGTCCTGTCAATTCTCAACTAGGCCATCTGGGGTGGCATTCAACCATTTCCTGCCCACACCCCCATGGTAATTAGCCACTTGCTGGCTTAGTGGATTGTGGCAGAGTACTTTGTTCTGTTTTCTCTCGAGCACCCCTTTTTCCGACTTCTGCTCTGAATGCTGAAGAGGGACATCATTATCATGACACTTGCCTACATCTCTGATGATCTCTGTTGCAACCATACTGAGTTTGGTAGGGGGCTACAAACAACTCTGAAGGTTGTGAGTGCGGTTTGGGGGATAATGGGGAAGGTGGAGCGGCTTACTGGCTGTCTTGCGGGGTGGGAGAGAGCAGGGACTTTGCTGAATGCGTGTTATGATGAATGCCACATTCCCATCCATAAAAGAAGGCCCTGTGCAGAATCCTCTCATCCCTCAACACCTGGACTTGGCCAAACACCCTCACCCTCAACGGTCTTGTCTACCACTACATCAATAACAACTGCGATCTACTATCCAGTCTTTGCAAGTTTGCTGAACTTCTTGTTTTGCACAGTGGCGAGAATGCTGCTGATGTGGTCACATCTGCCCTGGAGCCCCTCCAAATTTCCAACAACATTGATACTGGTTGCTGGAAGGGGAAAACGAGCTTGGTGTGTTTCCATGACTTTCCAATTTCACTGCACTCAGATGTCTGACACCTCCCCCCACCCTCGCAAATGTCCTGCCCCCATGTCCTGTGCTTAACGCGCGGCAACATGTCCAACAGACACACCATGATGACAGCCATTGAGGGTCACATCTACCTCCAAGTACCTGCCTTTTATGCTCTGGAGGCCTTAATCCACTGCTTGGCACACAATCTTAATCTCTGCGACCAGGGCGCTCTGATATTCATGAGATACTCACCTTTAAGGAAAGGGCTGCAGCTGCCTGTTTGGCATCAGGTGGGGGATTCGCTGTTGCAGGGCAGAGGGAGGATGATCATGAATAACAGGTGGACAATGAACAAGGCGAGGGGTAAGAGCAAGTAGAGGATTCAGTTTTTCTTTCCATGTTTGCTTGTCATGCCCAGTGGGTTGCAGAGGTAGCAGCAGAGTGGCTCAAAGTAGGAGCTTTATCTAGATAGGAATCCCTTGGTTTGTACATTAGTGCTCTGACAAGGCGCCCCATTTGCACAAATGGTGAAGGTGCTGGCACAGGTTGAGGTCCAAAAGTTGAGACGAGACCAAGCAATGCATCACTCAACTTGGGCAGAGTCTACTCGGCAACATGGCCGAGGCAACTTGACTCCCCCGCAACCTTTTATTTACTTGGCATGATGTTTAGTTTATATTTGAGGAGGATAGCCAGGATTTCTTCAGTGTGCCGCTTATTTTCTTCTTTGTTGCTCCAGTAGACTAAGATGTCATCAAGGTGTCAGATGACAAACTTGTCGTTGAGACTAACTAGGATGAAGTTCATGAAGAGGCAGAAGCGTGCAGGGGCTTTCAATAGCCCAAACATGATGACAAAGAATCTGAAGAGACATTATCACCGTCTGTATTCCTGTCTGGTTGATGGTCCCCCCTGTAAACCTGATTTGGTGGAAGGCATCCTGGACATCAACAGGGGTGAATTATTTGGCTTTGTCCAGTCAGTTGCGCATCTCTGCCGGGCACTGTAGACGTGTTCAGTCTCGTTTGGTTACTGAGTTGAGACAACGACAGTGAAGACAAAGCGGACGCTGCAGGCTTTTTTCTTCGCCTAGGGTATTGCTGCTTCTCAAGCTGCTTGGGAGTGCTCCATGCCTCCATTCTTGAAATAGCTGTCGGCAGTCAAAATGCATTTTGAGTTAATCAAAGCTGTCAATAGTGAACAGTTGGAGCAGGTTAAACATCAGCTGGGCATCTTCAAAGAGTTAGAGCAAGATGCTGTGTTAGCCCCCATTAGACAGAAGACCAACGCTCCACATGTTGAACTGTTGGAGGAGTTCCCTCATGGTGGCAAAACGCAAGGTATGGATTTGTACCTTGTCCGGAATGATGGGTGTATGCACCAGCACGCACTGATTGAGATGACTGAATTTTTGCGGCGCGACACCTTGAGGAACCAGTTGGACTTCATCTCCCCAGAAGGGACCACAGGGACAAATCGAGGAGGCCCCGTCCCATAAAGTTTAGCTTTGCTGTCCTGGTGGATGGCAAGCACTTGAGGTTAAGGTTGATACGTCTATGGTTCCAGAGCAAGAAGGAGCTTCTCTTGGAGGGTCAGCCGCAATGGGGTGCTGACGTTCTGTCCTTGATTCTTGAACTCAATCAATGGTCAATAGGAGCAATAAGGCCAGGACACGATAAGTTCTCAGAAGTACTTGCCAAGCAGACGACTGCGGATAATGGCATATGGGGTGGGGGTTAAATCAAAGAGGTATGCCCTGTAACTTGTTCTGATCTGACCCACTGAGTCGCACAGGCTGACGTCAGCTTGAGTGATTTGAAGAGATTGGGAGACCCGCCTCGAGCTTCCAGGTCAACCTGGAGCGGTCGAGACTATCTAACCTTGCGGAAGCAATGCTTGGTGACAAAGCGCTCAGAGATGACCAAAATATTTCAACAGAGTTGATGAGAATCCTAGCAATCAGCCGTTGAGGCAGGCGTGGACAAGAGGGATGCGGATGATTGGTTTGGCAGTGTCATCAGTGTCACAGACTAGGATGACCCCTACTGCTTTTTATTCCTCATGGCAGCTCCCGATTTGTAGGGTCAAGAGAAGGGTTTCTCTCAGGTGCCTTCCAAAATCTGGGCAGTTTCCTACAGGATCCCATGGCAGGTCCTACTCTTCTGCTTCTGCTGACAGATTCTCGACCGTTGGGACTGAGAATTGGGCCTTGGGGGAGGTGCCGTCTGTGTCCACCATCCCATGGCTGCGGTTGCTGTGGAGATTTTTGATTTCGGGCTTGTCGAATGATGTGTCATGGCTTTTGCAAGTCATGTCATAGAAGGGCTGTTTCCGTTCTACTTTAGAGGAGTGTGTGGCTGTGCACCAGGTACTACCTCCACATCCTCCTCTTCTGGGAGCAGAGCTCCTCCTGCGCCTCCTCTGGAGCTTTTGCCTTAATGGCTTCTGCCGCCTCTTTGGAGCGTGTTACCGTGTCCTTGTCCCAAGGTTCCATATGTTCCCCTGTAGGCTCCGGAGTGGTGGTCGATCCCATGTAGGAAACGTATGGCTGCTGGAAAGGAACCATGGTGTTGCATTGGCCAGAGGCTAAGCAAGGGATACCTCCAATAGTGGGCGGCCCAGCCTGTGGAGTTAAAGGCTGGTCGACTTCATTGACTGAGATCCAATCCTGAGTTGCTCACAAAGCAGTAGGGGCATGGCGCTTGGGATACAGAACACTCAAGAAGATTCGAGTAAGTATGGGTTCTTCAGTGGTTGGCCTGTTGTATAGGGGCCAGCTTGATTGCCTCTGTAGTGGCGTCAAGGTGTTGAAGGATGCCCCCTCTGAGGGGAGGAGGCCAAGTCAGCCGAGGGGGAGAGAATATTTGGCAATCATTCTGGCCTTCTAGCTTTTCTTTAGTGAAACCATTGACATCCACAAGGCCGAAAATGTTTTGGGAGTGGATGGCATATATAATGGTCTCTTAGATCTTGCGAGGAATTCTGAGATGTGCCATCGTTGTTTGGTTTTGTAAGATCCTGGCTCTGACAATGGGGTTGTTGTCGATCCCTGCTTTGTATCAGTTGATTGAGTCTGCGTCTGCAAGCAAGCGTTCTCTGTTGCACTGGCCGGCAAGAAATAGAACATGCTGTCCTGAGAAGCTAGTTCCAAAGGCCAGGTTGGCAAGCTCCAACTTGACGCCGATGACCGTGTTCTTTCAGTAGAAATGGTTTGCAAAGGCTGCGATGTGAATTAAACAAGGAGGATAGCTGGCAGGACACAAAGTAGTGGCAGGGGGGGCTCGCATTGTTGTGCTACTATCAGGGGCAGCAGCCTAGTTGTTGTGATCTTGAGTGACGTGGACCTGATGGCAGGACTTGAAGAGAGAGTTGCCTAGGTGCAAGCAACAGGAGGCAGGAGGAGGAGAGGAGAAGCAGGGCTCAAGACAGGAAGGGGACTTGGAGGCAGAACTGGATATATTGCCAAGGCCTGGTGTTGATCAGGATGGTTTACAATGGGAGGGATACATTGGTCTATATAGATAAAGGGGAGTAGGGGAACATGGGGCTGGGTTGTGGAAATGTGGAGAAGCTTCAGGAATATTGGGGACACGTCGAAAGGGTATCCAAATATTGGGGAAGTCTCTGGAAGATATCCGCAGATGCAGTAAGCGTCTGGACACTCCACGTCCGGATATCAGCAGTAACCATATTCCCATGAAACACACAACCAACTTCAAATCCTCATATCTCCATGAATAATGATGATACAAATCAAGCTGTTGAACATTCTCCAGAAAGCTCTGGACAAAGAAAAAAAAGTGAAAAGTCTTGCATTGTGACAGCACCTCCTCCTCTACCAATGAGTTCCAGGACGAGCGGCCTTGGTTTTAGGCTTTGCTGGGTACCGCTGGTGAGTGGAATTCTGCAACCTTGTCTTAGGTCATAGCCAGATGGGCTGCAGGCTCCACGGTACATTCGCTTGGCCCAAAGCCCTTCCAGTCAACCAAGTAGTACAGGTTGCTAGCGGAGGATCTTAGAGTCCAGGATTTTGGTGACTTCGTACTCCGACTTGTTGGCAATCTCTACAGGTAGGGGTGGTGGCGGGGTTCGACCCTTGATAGTCGAGGGGTGATAAGGCTAAAGGCGAAACATGTGGAATACCAGGTGAATGTGCATTGTGTCAGGCAGGGTGAGGCGAAATGTGGCAGGGTTGATTCGTGGAACTATTGGGAACGGTCCGAGCCGCTTGAAGTCTTGCTTTTCTGAGGGTTTTAAGGTTCTCACATTGCGACGAAGCAGCCACACTTGGTCGCCAACCTTGAAGTCAGGGGCTTCCTTGCAACGGGTACCTGGGTAATTTTTGTTGCCTCAACGTTCGTTGTCCCTTTAATGCACGAGGGCATGGTGACAAGATTGGTAATACGTTTTTCAGCAGCGCGGTTTGTCTCGTTGATCGGGAGGGAGATGTCAGAGCGTAAGTGGAAGCAGTAGTTGGCCCGAAAGGGTGATTGACGAGTTGATGCATTTTGTGGGTTGTTTTAGGTGAGGTCAGCCATCGAGAAAAGGTCGACCCAGATGTCTTGCTGGAAGTTAATTGTACAGCGGACATATCGCTCCAGGGTTTGATTCGTTTGCTCTGTCTGTCTGTACGTTTCTTGGCAGAATGGCAAGTTGAGGTTTGCCTTGATCCCAAGTAGTTTGAGTAGATATCGCCAGAAGTCGCTGATGAACTGGGGTCCTCTGTCACTGAAAATGTCCGTTGGTATGCCATCCAGGCAAAAGATCTGCTTGAGGAGAAGACTGGCTGTGTCATTGCTTTTGATAGTCTGGTTGCATGCAAGGAATTTTGCTATCCTGGTGAGCCAATCCACCTCGATGAGGATGGAGTCGAAACTCTTGGATGGCAGGAGGTCGGTTATAAAGTCCATCGAGTTTGAAGACCATGGTGTGCTAGGGATCAGCAAGGGGCGCAGGAGGCCATGACAGACATGTCTGGGGGTCTTGGACCAGGAGCAGGTGTCACAGGATTGGACAACTTCCTGGACAGACCTCAAAAGCTGAGGCCACCAGTTGTCACGGGAGACCAACTCAATAGTTTCTGAATCCCAAAGTGGCTGGCTGCAAGGGAGTTGTGTCATGCTTGAATGACTTGAAGTCTACCAGGCCCATTGGGGACATAAAAAGGCTGTTGCGGTAGACGAATTGATGTCAAGGGTACAGTCATCACAATGGTTGCAAGTACCATGTGTTTGGGGTCTTGAAAGGTGGGTTATGACGTTGGAGGCAAGTGGGTCATTGTGAAGGTCTTTGCTTACTCCTTGATGGGAGTCGTCCAGGGGGAGCAGGGTGAAGGCTCGAAGATGGCGTGGACCCAGAATGACTCGTTCTTGCTGAATGTTTGCCTCATCCCCCTCTAAAGGCAACAGGAAGGGGTGGCAAGACAGGGCATCAGGCTTCCCTTGAAGACGTTTTTCACGGTAGGTGATCACGAAATTGAAGCGGTACTCCAACAATGCTCATCGGGCTTGACGGCAATCGAGTACGCCAGACAACCTGAAGTAGGCAAGATTCTTGTGATCATGGTAGACTACTTGATAAGGGGATCCTTCGAGGTAGCATCGCCACTCCTCAAGGAGTCCACAATGGCGAGAACTTCCTTATGGTAGATCTTGTAGTTGATTTCGGTGGCAGCCCACTTGCGCAAAAGGAAGGCTACAGGGTGTTTGCGGCCGTCAGAGTAGTGTTGAGATAGAACAGGCACCAAGCGCAAAGTCTTAAGCAATTGTCTCCATGAAAATTAGTGTGTGTGGGGTCAACAGGTTGGAGGACAGGCGTAGATGGAAAGGCAGCCTTGAGCTTTCGAAAGCAGCAGAGGCATCGGAGCACCATCGGAATGGATTGTCCTTGTTTGTAAGTCGGTTCAGAGGTGCAGCGACTGAGCGGTAGCTTTTGATGAACTGGCGGTAGATGTTGGCGAAGGCTCTGAAGCATATGACGTCGCAAATCGATGTTGGAGTTGCCAATTCAAGGATTTTCCTGATCTCGCACGAGTATGCGGAGAGCCTTTTGGTTGAAACAGTGTAGCCCAGGAACTTGAGCTCTGTCTTGTCAAATTTGCACTTCTCTAGCTTGGTGAAGAGGCTGGCATCGCGCAGCTTCTGCAGGATGAGGCGGAGGTGGTGGTCATGGTTGGTCTGCAAC
Organism: Blyttiomyces helicus; assembly: GCA_003614705.1. NCBI lineage: Eukaryota > Fungi > Chytridiomycota > Chytridiomycetes > Blyttiomyces > Blyttiomyces helicus. Next base: position 3,281 of record KZ993853.1, on the reverse strand, counting down.
TTGGTGAAGACTAGGATGTCGTCAACATAGGCCATCACGAAGTCGTTAAGGTACTCGCAGAAGACCTTGTTTGCCATCTGCTGGAACACAGCGGGAGCTTTGGTGAAAGCTCAGGGCATCACCCTATACTCAATATGGCCTTATCTGGTCCAGATGGCAGTTTTCAATTCATTGCCCAGCTTGGTGCCACAAGAAGCAGGCCCCACAGAGGTTCATTTTTGTGAAGATGCAAGCTGAGTCAAGTTGTTCGAAGAGTCCAGAGATCAGTGGAAGAGGGAAGCGGTTCTCGATCGTGATCTTGTTGAGCCCACAGTAGTCAATACACATGAGCAGGGAGCCATCTTTTTTCTTGACGAAAAGTATGGGTTCGACAGCTGGGGAATTGGAATGTTGGATGAAACCATTGGTGAGGTTCTCCTTGATGTAGGCTTGAAATGCTTTGTACTCACTGGGCGAGAGAGACCGAAGATGGGACTGAAAGGTGGCTGGGTGTTTGCTTCCAAGTCATTGGCGCAGGCATATAGGCGATTTTCAGCTAGAGTGCTTGCAGGTAGGCGGGTTGGATTCTGATCAAACTTTCAGGGGCAGCAGGCTAGGAGTTGTGATCTTGAGTTACCTGTCATTGATGGCAGGACTTGACGAGAGAGTTGCCTAGGTGCAAGAAACAGGAGGCAGGAGGAGGAGAAGAGTAGAAGGGGATGAAGACAGGAAGGGGACTTGGAGGCAGAACTAGATGTATTTCCTAGGACTGGAGTTGATCCGGATGGTTTACAGTGGAAGGCATACATGGGTCTATATATAGAGGAGTGGGGGAATGTGGGGCTGTACTGGGAAAATGTGGAGAAGCTTCAGGAATGTTGAGGACGCCTTACAAAGGTATCCTAATATTGGAGATATCTCTGGAAGATATTCAAAACTGCAGGACAGGTCCGGACGCTGTACATCAGCAGTAACCATTTTCCCATGGAACACACAACTATCTTTAAATCCTTGTATCTCCATGAATAATGATCGGAATTGAGTGGTTGGACATGTTCCAGACAGCTGTGGCTGAGAAAACCAATCTAGGAAGACTCAAACTGAGACAGCTGAAAGACTTGGTACTTCTCTTGTTGATTGGTGACCCATTTCTTGCACGGACTGATGAGGGAGGTATCAAAGACTGGCAGTTATCTTGGTTGATGAGAGGGTAAGCTGCAGGGAAGGTGGTTAGTTGGCTGCTTCAGCCTTGTACTGAGCTGTGTCACAGGCACCAATCCGGGAGCAGAGAAACTTGTCCAGGAAGTCGCTTGAGGAGGAGCAATAACTTCGATGCGTAGATCGATTTTATCATACTTATTGACCACATTGGCTGTCCTGGCGCAGATCTCCTTTGTCAGGTTCTCAAATGGTGCATTAAAATTTGTGGGAGTAGTTATATGAGTGAGGATGATGTGAACATTGCTGCGGTTTCCAGCCAAGGCAGCGCTGATGTTGGCCAGGTCAACGTGGGTGAGCAATGACTGGGCCATAGCTGCAGGAGCAGGGGTGGCATTGAATGCTCGCGTTCCAAGACCAGCTCCACCAATGATGCCTGCCTTTCAGAGGCCCGCTCCAGCTCCTATTCCGACTCCCCCATGTTACTGACTGAGTAGTTTTGTGATGGTCTCTGGTGGTCCCAAGGCTATGAGCTCCACCAGAGGGTCTTCCCTTGACCAATTGCTTATGAGTAGAGGTGAGGAGGGAGCAGAGGTGGGCTACCTTGTTCAGGTCTATCTATTAAGATACCCACCTTAGAACAGGGCAGTAAAGGTTGAAAGCTCAAATCCCAAATGCTCCAATTCAGATTCCATTCAGCTGATGTGAAAAAGCGGATGCTGCAGTACCTGAAAGAAGGTTTGGAAACCCTTGAGAGGTGTGCTGCCTGATAGCAAAGCAGGCGCAACAGAGCACGGCCACTGATGCATTCTATCATGTTAAAGAAAAAGAGTTCAGCCCTGTGGTGTGGTCTCTTAAAGAACCAACTATTATTGGCGATCTTTGTGATCAGGAAAAATAGGAGGAAGTGCAATTCCAAGAGTGGCAATGCGCTGCTCTGTGAACCGGCGACAGGATTCAGAGAGAGAGCTGAGACACAGAGCCACTGCAGTAAGGGATGGAAGTGCAGATGATATGTGGAGGAAAGAGTCTGACTCAGGACCACAGGTAGGTCCTTTGTCACTATGTATGAATTCACATGGGGGATTCTTGGAAGACGGGGGAATCTCCCACTCAGAGGAATATCACACAGAGGTCAGAGTTAAGGTGTGACAGGTCAAGTCCGAAACATGGACCAGACACAAAGACAGTTCCCATGCTGTCTCAGCTATACCACCACCTCATACTCCGATACTCTAAGTCCATCCCGATCTCTAATTGCACACTAACAAAAACAGCAAAAAAGATTACCTGAGGTCAAGATGGGCGCAATTCATCTCAGCTAGTGTGGGTATAAGTTGGTGGGAGAGGTGAACGAAAAATACCTCATACAGAAAAGTGAAGACCATAGGACATTGTCCAGGCTTCTTCAGAGAAACCGAGTCTTCATCTTTTGGGGCAAGGGATTGGGCAAATCCTGCGGCACAGGGATAGAAAGGCTAAGGGCCATTGCAGGAGTTGTGCTTGCACACCACGACTGAGTCCTGGGAGGCATCTTGGTGGATGGGACTGGACGGTTGTGATGATGGACCAATCCAGTCATATTGCGCTGTGGCAAATCAATTTAAGGGCCATGAGCACAGAATAGGCCTGCAGTAGGTTGTTGTGTTTAGCAGATAATATTAGCAACTCATTATAAGTGACAGCTTATCTTCAAATCTTTCAAGACCTACACCGTTGTTTGGGAGACACTCCACAAACCACATGTCAGCTTCGCCACTTCAGAAACTCCCTTGAACTATCAACCCCCCCCTCCTCCCCCCATGACCACACACCTCCATATCAAGGATGCATGCTGGTAGCCCCCATCTACTCAAAAGTTAACCAAAGGCCTGGCAAGGAAAAGCAGATTGGATCTGTGGACGTAGAGAAGAGGACACACAGCGAATTGATTGTTGGGGCGGGGATATAAGGAGGACACTTCGCTTATACCGAAAACTCCCACTTCAAATTGATCCCAAACCCCTCCCCCCCTCCGCAGGAAGACAATCTCATCCTTGCTCCTCCACTTCCTGAAGCTCAAGACTCCACACTCTGACGATACCGCCGACCACTTAGGATCCTCACTGATGGCCACAGCATTCGTTCTGACCATTTCCCATGGT